>JADFUC010000702.1:0-80672 GCA_019722365.1 Lithospermum erythrorhizon | reverse complement strand
GAAGGAATCACTGGCTTCAATGTATCGATTTTGATGATCATAATTTTAAAAAGAATTTAAATGAACTTGTTAATACTTCAGTAATGTTCCAGATTAGTAGATTGGTACTAATGGTTAATTACGTTATTAACTTATGTGAATATATTTAAATGAAATTTATATTAATTGATACCATCAAAACAATAAAATAATAGCTTGGATTTTGAACAACATGATTATTTCATTTCATTTAATATATGTAATTATGTATGTTTGTTTTAATGTTTTGCAAATATAGGTTGTTAAGTGAAACGGAACGCAGCGATTGAGCATGACCCACAAGCCTCCGAAGTCTGTTCAGACACAGAAATGACTCACAGTCATATTATTTATTTACCTCTTTCTATAACCCATTGCATGTCGCCTGCTGGGATTATTAGATTGAATTGCATTCAAGACTCGAGTTTGGTGGAGAGATTCCATAACCTGTATGACAAGAAATTGTAAATAGGCCAAATGTAGTTTTCAAGTTTTGAAAATGTAATAGGGCCTAGGGTCATATCATACGCCTCTTGAATGTGCATTTCTTGTTTTATTTTTCATGTTGTACATATGCTTGATTATGTGCTACAATCGTGATGGTAAAACAAAAAGCAAAGAATAATCTCACCATTTAAAATTTAAGCAAATGACAAGCCAATTTTGTTGTGAAATCGGCTGCATCATCCGCACGCGATGGCGCGTGTTATAGTTTTCAGACCTTTGATATGACAATGGATCATCTTGAAGTTGATTTCCACTAATGTCGCTGGGCTGCATTTATCATCAAAAGTAATTATTTGGTTTAATTGGTATGCTTAACCGGTTTATCGGAGATACAAAGCCTGGTAGCATCTTGAATAGTATGCTAGCGCACAAGAGTTATGTAGTTTTGATAATTTGGTCGATAACCTACTATTATAATCGATTCAAAATTTAAGCGTAGTTGTCGCCGCTTGGATTTAAGTATAATAGGTCTCGATATTAATATTTTCGTGAGATTTGAAGTTATTAGTATTTACTTTACAATTTATTTGAAGTATTTAGCATGATAGTTTATTGATTCTCTTGTTCCTATTACTTATTCTTGTAGAATTATAAATTGGCACCACTACTACTACTCCTAAGAACTTGCCAAAGACTGAAAAGGTGTCGAATAACTCGAATTTTGACGTGGTCTCGAACTTGAGAATCATTCTCAAGCAAGAGAGAACCGAATACGGCACAACAATAAGGTTCCTCCGAAATCAATGATAGTGCCTCCCATCGAAAAAGGGATCCCACAAAGCACAAGTCCGATGACGTTGGATGCCCAATGTCTCATGTTCGCTAATATGGAACCTTTCATTCCAAATTCAATATGAAAAGGTGGGCAACATACGACATATACCGCAACTTTGAGGAATTATCTAAAAAGGAAGCTAGAAACGAGATATGACACCGTCTCAGGCTCGTGTGGGATGCCAAGTTGGGAACGGACAAAGCCGCAAGCCCTCATATCATTAAAATGATTGGCTTGGTCGACCGACTCAACTACTGCACCAAGCAGGTTCTCAAGAACTGTCAGGATTCATCCTAAAGTCTCTTCTGTACAAATTCTCTTAGTTTGTCATGAACTTCAATATGCACAAGTTTGAGTTGTCTCTAAACGAACTGCATAAGATGATCACGAATGTCATATCTAACTGGGTAAGACTAAATCTCTACTCCTTCTATTTTAAGTGTCCAAAATAAGAAGAAATTCAAGAAGAATAAGAGATATTTACCAAAGAAAGCCAAGTGGTTCGAAAAGTAATCCCAAAGCCGGGATTGTGGGAGCACTAGGAAGGATGACAAATGTCATTATTATGTGGAACCTAGGTCAACGTAGAAGCTTCCATGCATTAAGTTCACAAATGATAGGAAGAATGGTCTCAATGCCACTCAAATTCTACAGTATGTATATGTTATTGAAGTTTTTAACTTCTAATTTTACTGTGGTGCTAGACACTAGTTGTGGTTCTCATTTGTCATAATATGTGAAACTCAAGTCAAGTAGAAGACCAGCAGAGGAAACGGATCACGCAAGCGAGAAACGGGCGCGGTTGCGCTGCCCTTGCGCAGGGATCCATCGCCTTTAAATTTGCCCACGAGCTTTGTTTTGAACTTATCTCCGATGATTATGTACCCGCACCTAGTGTGAATATTATTTCTGCTTCTCGCTTTTGAATAATGATGGTTTTTATTTTCACAGATCCCAATGAATTTAAGATCACCGTGAATAGGGTAGCATTTGCACCGCCTCCCTTCAAAAATGGCTCATATTCGTTTAGACATGATTATTGACTCGTATAACATAACCTTAAAATGGAATAAGCCTAATGACTTAAACCAAATATACCGTGGCATTGGCATCGGGTCATATTAACGAGAACCGAATCAAGAAACCCACTCAGCGGGATACTTTGAAGGTTTCGATTATGAATCATACGATAAGTGTGAATCTTGCCTTTTGGGCAAAATGACTAAATCACCCTTCACTGGATTCAATGAAAGGGCAAGTGATTTATTGGGGATCATACACACCGATGTATGTGGGCCAATGAACACATCTGCAAGAGGAGGTTATAACTACTTCATTACATTTATCACGACATAAAAGAGATATGGTTTGTGTATCTGATGAGACACAAACATGAGTCCTTTGAGAAATTCAAGGAGTTCCAAAATGAAGTACAAAACTAATTGAACAAGACAATAAAGATTCTCCGGTCTGATAGAGGTGGAGAATATTTGAGTCACGAGTTCAATACTCATCTAGAAGGGTGGTCAAGTTTCACAACTAATTTGTGAACGCCTACAAAGATAACGGCGTTGTCTCGAAAGGAGAAATCGAACCCTTCTTGATATGGTTTGGTCTATGATGAGCCTATCTGATCTACCGTTAATTTCTGGGGATATACATACTTCTAAGCGCGACACTTACCTTAAGCATATGTCCAACAAAGTCAATAGAGAAAACCCCATGAACTGTGGTTTGGGGAAGATTTAAGTTGGGTTTTCTTAGGATTTGAGGTCAGAAGCTTATGTTAAGAGAGATTAACAAATGATAACCTTGTGCCCAAATCCGATAAATGCTATTTTAAGATATCCAAAGGAAACAAATATCATTACTTCTACCCAAAGCACGGTATCAGGAATCTCTACAGCAAGACAAGCGAGTGTTCTTTGAAAAAGGAATATCCGTCTGCATGACTAAGTAATGGTGTTCATCTTGATGAAGCTCAAGTTGATGAAGTCAATGTTGATGCATCTAATGCAGAAGCATCTGACGCACCACAAGAATTGGCACCTCTTTCATGTACATCCGCTCTTAATCCAGGAAGTCGTAAGGGAAGAACCAACCCCTTAGGGAGATCCAACAGGATCGTCAACAACCGTGAGCGCCTGGTATGGTGAAGCCTTCATCATTGAAAGTGACGAGCCGACTTCTTATAAAGAAGCGATAAATAGCAAGGATGCTAACAAATGGAAAAGAGCCATGCAATCTGAGATGGATTCTATGTACGTAACGCGTTGGTCCCCTTGGTTTAAGAAAGAAACATGATAAAGACGGAAACGTCGATGTTTTCAAAGCTAGACTTGTAGCGAAAGGTTTCAAACAAGTTCACGGCGTGGACTATGACGAAACTTACTCGCCAGTGGCTATGCTTAAGTCCATCCGGATAATCTTAGCCATTGCTGCATTTCATGACTATGAAATATGGCAAATGGATGTAAAGACTGCTTTCCTGAATGGAAATTTAGAGGAGGATGTGTATATGGTACAACCTCCAGGCTTTACATGTCCTAAAGGACCTAAGAAGGTATGCAAGTTGCAAAGGTCCATTTATGGTCTTAAGCAGGCATCCCGCAGTTGGAATCTACGTTTTGATGAATCAATTAAAGATTTTGGTTTCATCAAGAACGGTTAAGAATCTGTGTATACGAGAAGGTGTTGAGTTATGTATCATCTAAAGTCCTATATGTCGATGATATACTCATCATTGGAAACAACGAGAGTTACCGAACTCACTACATCTACCGTGGTAAATGTTTCTCAACGGCGACTTAGGTGAAGCACAACATATACTTGGAATAAAGATCCATCTAGATCGGGCCGTAAGGCTAATTGACTTTGTCGATACCTATGTGAATAAAGTAATCGTAAAGTTTAACCATGAGTAATTCCAAGAAGGGAAAAATCTCCCATGAGACACGGAGTTCAACTCCACAGAGACAATGTCCCACTACTAGCGCTGGTGATGAACAAATGCAAGTGATGTGCCTTACGCTTATAGGATCCATCGTATGCTATGTTACGCACTGCACTGACGTGTTCTATGACCGAGTGCATAAACCAAAGAGATACCAAGCTAACCCAGTGAAAGAATGGATTTCCAAAGTGAAGTTCATCTCAAGTATCCGGTAGCTAACTAAAGATGCTTTCTTGGTATATGGTGGAGATGATGAGTTAGTAGTGACCTCGTGCACACTATCATCGCCTCGCTTTTCAAACCGACAGAGACGACCACTGCTCCCGCTTGAGTATGTATTTTGTCTCAACAAATGAGCAAGATTCGGGAGGACTCGCTGCAGTACCGTTGCCGATCTCTACCATGCACTGAAAGTATCGCCGCAGTCATTCGGGGCCGCTTAAAAGAAGTATGTTGATTAAGAAATTCGTGGACCGAGGTTAGTGTAATACCTAGCATCGAGGGCTAGTTGAGATTCTTTGTGACACATCGGGGTGATAGCTCAAGTTAAAGAACCTCCCGAGCACATCACAAATCCAAGCACGCATTCGTAAAGTATCACCTAATTAGAGATATGCTTAATATAGGTGATACTAAGAGGCTAATCTAGCCGACTCCCCTTTACTAAACCACTAAGTCAGGCAAAGCATGATGAGCATTCTAACATAGGTATTAGATAGATGTCACAAATGTTAAAGCTATGTTACCGAACATAGGTATTTTTGAAAATTGTTGCTTCTTATATTCTAACGTATTTGTTTACTTGGCTTCATATATTCAATGTATTTGTTTACTTCATCTATATGTTTAAATTTACGTATAATATACATGTATTGTATCCTCGACATGTGTGAAAAGTGTAAATCCTTAGATTAGTCTATGCTTTTCAGAGGCAACATGAATTGTTGATTACACCTCTTCAAGCCTAGAAAGATAGGATAGCTTCCAAAGGCCTTCTGGGCCATATTGCCGATAGTTAGGCGACAAGCATCATATGACAACATGGTGTTTCCAGTCATCAAGATTGATCACGTTAGCCCCAGACTAGACAATACCATGGGCTTCCGTCCTATGACTGCATGCACTCAAACGAATTCTAGATCTTACTCATTAATCTTTATAGTAATAGTAATTGGTCAATTATTATTATTATACAACTTACTATTATCTGAGCCTAGAAGTCACACACATACAATGATAGCTCCTCGGTCAATATTTGAATGAAATTAAACGAGACTTTGAGAGGTGTATTTCTCAATATTTATATATTTGTCAAATATATATCATTTAACATCAATTGTCAAACTCTGCAAGTTTAGTCAATTAAGCAATTGAAATTGATGAATAACTTGATAAGTTATTCGATAGTGACTGCTAGTATTTTAATTGACTTGTTAAGTTAATTAAAATAGAACAATTCAATCAGTTGACCTGTTAATATTTAATTAGAAGCACATAACGGTCTAATTAAGTTAACGAGTTAAACTGATTTCTTAACGAGTTGCTTAACAGGTGAAAATTGGCAAATGGTATTTAAAGAAAAAGACAAGCGTTTTTCATTTCATGAAAATCCCTTGCCTCCATTTCCTCTGAAAGCCACCCTCCTCATGAAAGAATCGGAAGAAGTTTTTCTTCCACTTTATTCACTAAATCCCAGCAAGTTCAAGTACTCGATCTGCTTCTCCTAGTGCGTGCAATCTAGAGGACATCATTTCGTGTTGAACAAGCTTTGGAGAGGACTTTAAGGGGCATTCACGCGGGGTTGATCGCGAGGATTGGGTTCATTCGCTTCCGTTGCAATGTAAGAATTCTTGTATTCATACATTTATATTTTGTGTTTAGATTAATATACATCAATTTGAGGATCCGGGATGTATGAATTGGTGTTTATCATGAATAAATTCATACTAGATTCTACCGTATTTTGATAGTGGATGTTCACACATGACAAAGTTAAGGCCTATCTTTCATCTTATTTGTTCTCCTGAAGGTAACTACGCGACATTTAGTTAGCGGTGGAAAAGGAGAAATTATTGGTAAAGGAGAGTTAAATGTAAATGGCCTACCACACTTGACTGATGTTCTACTTGTCAAAGGTTTGACTGCAAACCTTATCAGCATAAGTCAATTATGTGACGAAGGTATGAAGGTCTCTTTTTGTAAAAAGGGATGTACTGTTAATGACTCATGTGAAACACCTGTCATGTATGGTATTAAGATCCGCCGAGAATCGGCTACATGTAGAGTCTGCTCGAATGCATTTAACAGTAGAAAATGAGGATGCTGAGTTGTGGCACAAAGCCGATCGACATACACACTATAGAAATGGAGCAGATTTCCAAGTATACATGTAAGCGGAGTTCCTCGTAGAAAATCGATACGCTTGAGGTTGTTAAATCCACTAATACTACAAGTTCAAAATGAGAACAACCGGGTTACAAACCAATCAGAGTGACCATGGACAAGAGTTCGAAAATTTGAAATTTCTAGTTCTTACACAAGTGAAGGAATTACTTCACGACTCAAATTTCATAACACCACAACAAAACGGTGTAGTAGAGAGGAAGAATCGAACTATCCAAGAAATGGCACGTGTCATGCTACATGCTAAGAACATTCCCCTTAAATTTTGGGCCGAGGCAATCAACACGGCTTGCCACATCCATAATCGGGTTACCCTTCGCCCCGGCACAAACAACACAAATTATGAAATATGGAGGGGGAGAAAGCCGAACGTGCAATATTTCCATGTATTTGGTAGTCTGTGCTATATTCTTGCTGAGAAAACTAAGGCAGAAATTTGATGTCAAAAGTGATGAAGGTATATTCTTGGGATACTCAAGAAATAGTAGAGCTCTCCTGTGTTCAAATAAAAGAACTCAAAAGCTATGAGTCTATTAATGTGAAGGTACTGGATTCAGGAGTTGAAATTCATGAAGAACCAACAGAAGACGTTGCACCTGTCAAAGACACTTGGTTGAACAACAATGACGGCAGTGTCGGAGAAAAAAATGCCAATGACACATGTGATGATAGTCGACCTATACAGCCGGCCAGTCGGATTCAAAAGAACCATCCTGTTGAGAACATTATTGGGGCAATCGGACCGGGCGGACGCAACAAGAAGAAAGGAACCGGTTGACTATAGAAAAATGGTAGGACTTATTGGGGAAAGCTGTTTTATTTCCAAAGTCGAACCAAAGAATGTTGATGAAGCTCTCAAAGATGAACATTGGATAAACGCCATGCAAGATGAATTGATCCAATTTCAAAGAAATGATGCTGCTGAACTGCGCTACACCCAAGGATCATAATGTCATAGGAACCAAATGAATCTTCAAAAACAAATTTGATGATCAAGGAGTTGTTACTAGGAATAAAGCAAGACTAGTGGCACAAGGATATTCACAGGTGGAAGGCGTGGACTTTGAGGAGACATTTGCTCCGGTTGCCAGGTTAGAGGCTATACGTCTTCTCCTTAGCATAGCCTGCTTGATGAAATTTAAACTGTATCAGATGGATGTAAAGAGTGCATTCCTCAATGGGGTAGTTGAAGAAGAAGTCTATGTAGAACAACCGGCGGTTCAAGCAATGATGTATGTCCCCAACATGTGCATCGATCGAAGAAAGCCTCAGATGGCTCAAGCAAGCCCCCGAGCATGGTACGAGAGACTTACTAAGTACCTACTGACTAAGGGGTATACAAGAGGAGGAACTGACAAGACCTTGTTTATCAAGCATGAAAAAGTAAACTTGATGGTTGCTCAAATCTATGTCGATGACATAATATTCGGAGGGATGTCCGAACAATTAGTACAACAATTTGTGCAACAAATGGAGTCGGAGTTCGAAATGAAAGTACTTTAGGCGAAGTTAAACTATTTTCTTGGATTTCAAGTCAAGCAGATGAAGAATGGCATTTTCATATCTCAAACAAAATATGCCAAGAACCTGGTTAAAAAATTTGGACTTGAAAATACCAAATCAAAGAGTGACACCAAATGCGAACTCACATGTGGAAAATTAGTAAAAATGCCGATGGAAGCTCAGTGGACATAAGAAATTACAGAAGTATGATAGGGAGTCTATTATATCTCACAATGAGTCGTCCTAATATTTCCTACTCGGTTGGAGTTTGTGCTAGGTTTCAAGCAAATCCTAAAGAAAGCCATTTGAATCAAGCCAAAAGAATCATCAAATATGTGAATGGTACGTTGGACTATGGACTTCTATATTCTTTTGATACTAACACTTCTTTGCAGGATATTGCGATGCCGACCTGGCCGAAATAAAGATAGAAAAGCACATCCGGGGCGGATGGTCTTTTTGGGGAATAAATCTAGTAGTCTTGTTCAAAGAAAAAGCAAAACTCAATCTCTTCTAACGGGCCGTTTCTAATACATAGCTGCTGGAAGCAGTTGTACACAACTCCTGTGGATGAAGCAGATGCTTGAAGAATATAATGTGAGTCAGCATGCTATGACCTTATATTGTGATAACTTGAGCGCAATCAATATATCAAAGAATCCAGTACAGCATAGCCGAACCAAGCACATTGATATCAGGCATCATTTTATAAGAGAGCTGGTAGAAGACAAAGTGATATCTCTTGAACATGTAAATAAACAAATTGCAGATATTTTTACTAAAGCTTTGGAGGCAGCCAAGTTTAAACCCTTGAGATCATCTCTTAGATTATGTGTTGTTGACCAATAGCAATCAAAGAAGGGTTGTAGCACTTGTATGTTTAACAAGTGTTACAATGTGTGTGGGCTGAGAACATGAAGTTCAAAGGTCAGATAGCGCCTATAACAGACGGCAAGATGTGAAGGTCTACCTCATGAAGTGTGAATTGGCGGGAAAACTAAAAGAGCCGTTTGATGATTCGGTTAATGTCGATTGTGGGCTATTTAATGCAATGGAATCTTGTCCTAACCACCCACATTCCTTTTTAATCACTTACCATAGACACTTCCATTAACTCTCAAATTAATTGTAGCTAACCCGCTAACTCAAATTCAACCAGCCTCGTAGCCACCTGTGAAGTAGGTGGGGAGGGAAATGCGTATAAGTACATGCAGGAGAGGAGGTATGTAACCGAGAGATTTCAGAGGTAATTACAATATTCAAACCGCCATTAAATCCGCCCATATTCATCCTACTCTCACAATCCGCACAACTAAGATCGCAATCGCTATTCTCGCGAAACCACCTTATAACCGTATTCATCTCTTTCGCCGATATTTCCTAAAAATCCTACATTACAAAGGTGAAAAAACAAGAAGAGGACTAAATACTTCGAAGCGCCACGAAAGTGGAAAAGAGCGCGCAAAAGCCATTGATGACACATGCATGGAGGTTGACCCCCCTATTATGCACAAGAATGCTCAGAAGGCCAAAAGTCGAAGGTCAAAATCGCAGCCATCGGAGAACAACATGGAGGACGAAACAATTCTTAGCCCTACGCTCAAGTGCCCCTCAAATGATGAATACGATTCCACGGCGAGAAAGTCACAACAACTATTTGCCATGGGTCGATTATACTAATGTTCGAGAAATTGATAACCCTAAATCGGGTGTGGGTAACTCAGACGATGATGATGTTGGTGGGGAGAAGTCCCATGTTGTAATTGATGATGAGGAGAGTGTTGAGGAAGAGGAAGTTGAACCAATTGTTGCAGAAAGAGTCTTTGACTCTTCGAGTGCTGCAGTGTCAGAGACTACAGGTATGTCAGAACCATCTGTCATGCCATCTGTCAATGACAGAAGTGATATGGACGGTGAACCATCCATAATGTTTTAGACTAAGAGACGTCACCGGTATCAATGAACTGGGATGTCGGTGATACGGTGCCGGATATTATGTAAGAGCAAAAACCCGAAGGCCTTGGTATAAGGGAAGATCCAAGTGTCAATGACACTCTAGATAGAACTGCTGAATAGGAAGATTTGTTTAAGACATCTGATGTAAACACTTCGGAGGGTATGTACACTGACATACCACGGGTTGGATTTAATTTGGGAGAGCCTACAACCCAAGAGGTCAGCGATGTTGCCGATCAAGGTCACATCAAACCCTTGATCAAGATATTGAAGTATTGGTCCCTAGTCCTAAAGCAAAGAAGTCCAAGAAGAGAAGGCTTCGAAGACGAGTGGGGCCGACCTTTCCTCCAAACAAAAATTAACAAGAGAAGAAAGGCACCTGCTAAGGCACGTAAGATCGAGCAGTGGCATGAAGGTCAGACGACAAGCATAGAGGGCCTGTGTCAAGATACTCTGGAGAAAGAGGTTGAGGAAAATGTTGTTGAGGAGGAAGTGGAAGTGATACCACCTGTTGTCCACACATCCGTCGTATTTAAGAATGGTTTGAAAGCAAGAACCACAACAAAGTTAACGATCCATTTGTGACTCCGATGATGAAGATGTGGCTGCGGTAATGGAGAAGAGAAGAAAGACCAAGGGAAAGCTTAGAATCAATGAAAATAGAACTCGGATCGGGAATAGAAGGATTCCAAGGAATGTAGTTTTGTCCCTACAACCAATGTATCCCTAAACTCAGAAGAAGTACGATGGAAATTTGTACAATCGTCGATAATGACAAATGTTGTCAAAGGTGACTCAAAAGAACTCGAACATCATGGGGATTCTTGAAGAGGCAGGAGTTATGTCTGCTGTTGAGGTGGCTGGTCCCTACTACCCAAAACTTGTTCGAGAGTTCATTTGTAACATGACAGAAGACATTGACGATATTGCTAGTCCACAATATCATGCGTAACATTCCGCAACCGAACTTTTGATTTCTCCCCTAGACTCGACACGACTAAATTGGGCAATTCCAATGGGGAGGTACAGATATAATCGAGGCCGAGTGACATAGTCAAGGTGTTATCAGAGGATCCGCTGGACACACGGCCTATTGCGGACTCCCTGCCCGGCTAAGTGTCAAATATGCGGTATCGCGGACAAAGTAGTATTAAATGGATCCCCACCACACATAACACGAGTGTATCCGGTTTTGGGAAAGTTTCTGATATGATCACTGGGACTAGAGCTTCGCTTGATAGCGAGACGGGTGCTTTGATCAAATCACTCAACACGCGTAATCTCACGCCGTTGGCTGGGGCCAATTGCCTATCCAAATATGATATGCAAGATATCCTACTCTTCCCAAAGCATAAACGGCTATCTTGACCTCTGATGATACTAAAGGAGCAGCCCAGAGTTATTACTATCATCCGAAACTGGATGGAAGTGGACGATGTGGCGTGGCGCCTCGGGACCTAAATGTAAGGAACTTTAACCAGTTACTTCCTGGGATGGCACGGTACAACTTCCTCAAGTAAGAAGAAATTCGGTATTTGAATGGAGTAATTCACGAGCATGGCTCGGGGAACTGTTGAGGCGCCAACATTAAGAGTCTGACTGGGGAAGAGGATGCCGATGTTGGTGATGAGGCAGAATGAATGTGTTACTGTCCATCTGTTAGAACTAGTATGCTTTGGTTATGTTTTTGGGACAAATAGGGGGAGATGTCCGGATGGAGAACCCTATGGTGGAGTATTTTTATTTTTCTAGCCATGTGTTTGTGATGAATGTGGATATTCGGTGGTGTAGCCTTGTATGGCTGTATGTTTTTATGGCATCCTCGCTTTTTAGCCATCCGTCTCGACCGATGTATCAAAGTTGGTCTTATGTTTGTGTTTGAAACACTATCTTGTTTGTGTCTATTAGCCGGATATTTACGCTTTGATTTATATTTGCGTTATATACCGAATATGCCGTTTAAGGTTCTCAAAATATTTGTCTCGAAAAACTCAACCAAAAGAGGGAGCTGTTGTTTATCAAGCTTGGCCAAGTATTTTGTATATCACTCTACCAACCGTCTCGATGTATGGTAGCAACTATTCGAGAGTCGAGAATCTTTAAGTAATCTTTCAAGCAAGATATTGTTGCCTTATTTGAAGAAGACTTGAAGATACGAGAATCTTTCACAAGAAGATACGTTGCCTTATTCAAGAAGATCTGGAAGACAATGATTCCATAAAGTAAAAAAGGCATTACTTGACAATCAAGAAACAAGATTTACAAGTCTAAAAATAAAGAAGGGACCGATTCATTGAATATCTACTTGTGATGGAAGTTTCGCTTATCAGAATAACTCACATGCTGAAAAAAAAATTTAAAATTTTTAGGTCACGCGGACCCGTGATAGTATAAATAATTTTATGATAATATTATTTCGTGAAATTTTAGCCTAATTACATTTATAATTTAGTAGGAATAACCGCAATTCGAAAGGTTAGATCGTTAGGTTGTCCGATAACTCGATTTGCTCGCTTCCTCATGGGGTTTTCGTGACTTAGGGTTACAAGTGAACCTTAAATTTCATCCTTATCATCACTATTCACTGAAAATATCGCCAAATTTTCTTCATCTTCTTCTTTCTTCATTTGGGCCGAGACCCCTCTGGGTGTAGTGACGACCCATGATTTGTGAGGTCAAGCTGAGGACGCGCATGGCCGAAGCCGATTTTTAGTTTTGACTTTTGGGTTGATATTTTTAAGACTTTTAAATGTGTAGGAGGGTATATCGACCTTATTATAATTATCAGGCGCAATCGGGTGTGATTTAAAATTGATTAAAGCGGAGTTAAGGCTGAAAAGCGTTAATTCCAAGCTGAGTTATAATTGATATTTCGAGTATAGGTTCTTAATTAGGACCTCATTGACAACTAGAATGACTTGTGTTGATTTATAATGATAAAGTGATAAGATGGAATTTTAGCGGGGATCGATCGTTGGTAATGCTTATTCTAGAACGTAATTTTGGTATTAGTTCCCGAGTATACTTTCTCCTCGCGTTGTTAGGCCTTGATCAAGGAAATGTCTGCGATCGCTGCTCTTCCTGAGGACTTTTGTGATAACTAGTAGAGGTGAGTAATTTATCTCACGGGCGCATCTTACGCATTTCATTTCTCTTAAATCAGGTGAACATGTTATTGCGGGTACGATTATGGTAACGATGTACATGTCATTGTGTTATGATTACGCAGAATGATATACATGTCATTGTTGTATGATTATGTGTGATTCATTTGTGTGGAGCTTATGATATGATTATGTGATTATATTCTCGCGGCGTTGAAGATCGCTGAGGTAAAGAATCGCCGAACTCCTAACTTATATTTCCGGGTTTTCCCCTGTGTCTGCTCTAATCGTTGGTATTCCCCGTGGGCCTTGTCGCCACTTATGTATTTATGTGGCCTTGTCGGCAATCGTTGCATTCATGTGACTCGTCGCACTTATGTATTTCTCGTGGGCCTTGTCGGGCACCGGTTGTAGATTCCCCGTGGCCTCATTTCAAGCATTCTATACTTCGTGGCCTTGTCGGCCGATTTTATTTTGACTTACGATCAGGAGAAATGCGGTGCTTGATATCGCTTTTGGGAGTAGGAGTAGATGGTTACAGAGAGGTGATAGTTGTATATGTATGTCTCGGTGATTCGAAAAGATAGGATAATGACCCTAGAATCGGGAAGGTCATGGTTGTGTGGCTCTTTAAGAGCGTTGTTTATCGCCTTTATACGCCGTGGGTATAAGAGCTTGTTATCGCCTTATACGCCGGTATAAGAGCGTTGTTTATCGCCTTTATACGCCGGGTATAAGAGCATCAGGTATCGCCTTATAAGTCGTATAAGAGCGTCATAGACGCCTTTATACGCCGGTATAAGAGCAGTTGTTTATCGCCTTTATACGCCGGTATAAGAGCGTTATTGGTCGCCTTATACTTCGCATAAGAGCTGCTTGGTTATCAGCTTTATACTTTCGTATAAGAGTATCAGATCGACGAACTGAAATTTTACGCGCAAGATCGTGGATTAACTGACGGTATCAGTTGATGCGTGATTGATGACTGTAGTATAGTTTTATTGGCCCCGTGATCGTAATTTCATGGTTTGTGTGATTTTTATTTAGTGAATTGTATTCATTATCGAGAACCTATATTCTATGTTATGCCATGAATGTATTTAGAATTTTCTTTGAAAGTATAAATACGGCCCGGCTAGTAGTCCTTGCTATATATATATATATATATATATGCGTATTTGACTCCTATGTTAATTTGCCGTGGTCGGTCGCGGGCGTATGGTTTAAGTTTCACCCCGGTGTTAAGTTTCACTACTGGGCAAGGCTTGGCACCCTTTTCGCTTTTGGGCGGCATTTCATTCAAGGCCAGTTGTCGACGGCTAGCTGAGTCAGAGGTTGTTGAGAGTTTGTTCCGAGTGGCTAGGTGAGCATTGGGTGGCGTGAGGATCCTCAATACCGATTTTGTCGTTATTGTCAACCTGCTTTTGATCGTTGTATCTTATTTCAAACTTTTGCCTCATTTGGCAGCTTGTCATTTTGTATTCGAGTACGAGTTACTTCCTTTTGTAGCCTTGCCGGCATTATCGCTATTTTAGGGATATGTTGTATATATATATGAATTTGTTGCTTAGATATATCACTGGCTGGATTGAAAATTTTTAAACTGCGGATTATTTTGGAAATGTTTATATGTAATCGATTAAAGGAAACGAGTAGTTTTAAACCGAGTCGCCCATCGGTTTGGTGATTCCGTGTTCGATTATAATGACTCTCACTCGTGGCGGCCGAATTCGGGCGGTCGCGTTACATTTATAGTAATATTCGATATAGTTTTTAGATGCGCTTACACTATATAACGGCTTCTAATGCATTTGTGAAAGCGAGAAATAAGAGATTTACATGTCATTGAAGACATGAAGCTTGCAGAATATTTTTTCAGGTTTAATGTACGGAATATTTCTATAAAACTTTAGTATTGTACAACCGTCTGTGACACCTAGTTACAATAGCTTTTATTTCTTAGCCGTCAAAAGATCACCTAGTATCAGATAACCACCTACAGGGACACTTAGCTATCTTATTGGAGTAGAATAGGGCTTAAAAAAGAATGTGAAACATCTCTTTGTATAAAGCACTTATTTGTAATTTTGGATCATATCGAATCCTTCATCACACGTCTCAAACGTAAAAGTACTAATCGAATCCTGCTACTAAACCGTGGCTTTTTACTTTTGAGTATTTTACTTTTCACAGTAGTTGTTGGTCTTAGAGTTATTGACAGTTGGTCTGTCACCTTGTTATATGGGGTAGATTACATAATTTCAACACATATCCTCCACTACACACAACTATCCCTAGTATGTGTCAACCATGGCACTACTAGCATGTGGTGTTAACAATACTGTACAAATAAAAAAGAATTTTATAGAACACTCCGTACATTCAACCTACAAAATAAAATACACACTTAAAGCTCTTTTTCTTCACAAAAAAGATTTGGGTCCCTTCCTTCTTTATTATAGACGTATGAATCTTTCTACTTGATGCCCAAGCAAATCCTTTTCCATCAATCAAATCATATCTCACGAGATTTTCTTCACAAAAGGAAACAATATCTTCTTCGAAAGATCTACTCTGCCCTCTACTTGTTGCTACCAATTGTTAGAGACAGTTGGTCTTACATCGCAAAATACTTGACCAATTTTCATCCACTAACAAGAATAATTTGATGTGGAAGGGGATTATCGATTTTTGAATGCGCTCCTATCGAGATACTAAGAAGTGGAAACGTATTACCTCAATCGACACCCCTGTGGTTCACCCTAACAAGAGGGTAATGTGTTTATAGTTACCTCATTTACATTAAACACTTTTTAGACCACATAATTGATTTCCAGCTTAGGAGTGGCTACGAGTATCATGGTCGTGGTTGTCAAACCATATGACAACTAAAGTATTTAGATGAATTAGATTATGTAGTAATTATACCTAATTTTTTCTTCATAAAATACTAAAGTCCAATTACCCCGATTAACCTCTTTTAATAAATAGTGCTTGATCACATAATAAACAAATATCCAAGCAAATAGCCCTAAACAAATATGATGATTTAAAAGATAGACAAAAGCTTATTTGATTTTGTATGAAAAATCTTTAACCCTTAAGCGTATACAATTATTACTTCCAAAATGTTTAAATAATTATCCACCTCAGATCACCAAGCAATAACTCTCTATTAAATCACATAATCAATTTACACAATCATAGAACATATCAATATGTGTGCACAAGTGCAAAGAATTATGATGTAATAATGCACACTTCAAAATATCGCTAATAAAGTCATTTAACCCTAGCATAACAATAATATAATTCTCCTCGAAAAGATAGTCTAGTTTGATATCCAATGGTCATGAGTAGAAATTTTGTGCACTCTAGATTGACCTTCCACTAATATTTTGACTGAATAAATTATCATGTTTGTAAATATCATGAAAAATCCGAGAGCTGTCCAAATTCTGCCCATTAACTTCCCGGTTACTTATTGTTTGGGACCGAGAGTATTTTTGGGTCCGTAACTCATTAGGACCGACCGAAATAAACTAATTACCCGTATTCAAAATCAACCCCCCTTCCCATTCGCCAACCTTAACTCTGATTACTATCACAGCCCCGCCTCCTTGTGTGGCCTCAACCTCAACTATCACCCCTCCCTTCAACCCCAAATTATTACATAGCATCTCCCTTGAAACTCCCTAAACCCAACGAATTTACAAATTTTTGTCCATCAGTCCATCCCCTATACTATTTTATACTCTTTCTCAACTCTATAAATATGAGTTAACAAAACACACAAACGTGCTTTCAAGATGATATCATCAAAGGCTTGAATTCTTAATTTATGGTTTAATTGTTTAATTATGATTTCCAAATTATTTATGTCAAAATTAATTTTTAGATATGTTTTCGATGTCAATCAATTTATTACTTGTTACTGGATTGATTTTTCTTTGAGTTAGAGATTTTTGATTTTTATTTGGAATCGGATACTCCGAACCACCAAAACCAGCACTTGTATCCACCGATAGCTTATTGGACCGTCCCATCCAAAGAAATTATCCCGGCAAAAGCCAACGGTCCGTCCGCACGGGCAGCATGCAACCCATCGTGTCCGTCCTCCGGAATGTCGAGACTCTCTGAATCCGTCCCAGAACAACACTAATCATAATAGCAGTATGTTGAAAACACTATGGCCCAATTTGAAAACTCAATGATGTTTTCTATTTTTATTTTTTGTGATTAAAAATAAAACAAATCTTTATTTTAGTTTTGAACTTGAAAAGTAAAAATAAAACATGGTTGGCAATAAGATGTATTTCAAATAGTTCATGACAAAAACTATACAATGATGTTGTTAGTTGTCAACAAAGAATTTCTTTCAAATCTTTTTCAGTCAACTTAAACAACCTTAATCATATCACATAAGATAAAAAGGTAATATCTATAAACGAATCCACAAGCGCACTATAATGTAGCTTTCAAACAGACATAAAACCACCAAAGTAGCTCAACTATAATATCAAACACTCACAAACCATAGCTCAAATAGTAGCTCAACCCATCAGAACCATTGTAATAGCAAAGCATGATGCATTGTTAAGAGTGGCAACAAAATATACAATCGGTAGCTTAACTTACAGAGGGTGAAACCCATAGAAGTTCTAATGATAGATTCGACTTGTACAAAAAAAAGTTATACTATTGCATACTTACAAAAGATACCAGATTAGATTCAAAAGATTTTGCCACTCAACATAATAACAAAAGTATCAAAAGCTTGCTACCAAAAGGGTTATATCTATCACATCATAAATTCATAACTACTCCTTTTCTTCTATTAACAGGCATGTTCAAGAAGATTTTTCTCCATATGGGATCTTCACGTAACAACTTTAAACCTTTCAAGTAATGTGAATCATCTATATCTTCAAGGGCATCTAGAGCTCCTATAGACTCATCTAGTCTTACTCTCTCACCACATGGTCTATAACTTACAACAATTTTTTTTATTTACCAACTGGACTCCTTTTAAGAATTTCAACAAATGCACTCATAATCTTCAAGTGAAGGTGTTCAATGCTCTCTTTCCTCACACGTCGCTTAGAGAACTTGACCTTTTTTCTTTCTTTTGGGAGTTCTTAATGAATTGGCCATCATCATCGTAGATCTTTAAAATTTTCTTTTGTGGGATTAAACCGATCACACACTCTCATTTTCATCATCGACCGCGGTTTTATCGATGGACGGCACGTTTCCCCGTGGCGTAGTATTCCATATATTACATAACTTGTCATAATGCTGGGCAACCCTTTTCTCAAAGATTTTGGTACTTTGTTAACCCCGTTTTGTTCTAGTAACCTCCTCGAATGACCTATAAATCATCCTCAACATATTGAACTTATTTCTCAATTGATTATTCAGATAAGGATAATTTTTTATTTATTTTGTCCGAGGCCTAACAAAATACCAACTTGATTTTGAGAAAGCAATAATTTCTTTTTGTTTCTATCCATAGATCAACAAGGGTAGCTGTTGCCTTATCATTCCCAAGGACTATCGAAGAAAAACTTCATCAACTCCTCTTTCATTTAAATTATGCTTAATTTCATATTCCATCTACACAAGTTAGCAAGTTACTCATAATTATAGTCACCCAATATGAAAAAATACTCATATTAAAGGTTTTAATCCCTAGTACAAACAATTTAGAGAAATAGAAAATTTATAAAAAATCAAAGCCACATACAAAATAGCTAAAATTGTCAAATGAAAGCTCATTTATCAACTCATAAAATACATAAATAATAATAGGTATCTCATCTTTAAATAAAAATCACTAAAAATATAGTAAATTTAAATATGTCAAGATATATAGAAATTAGTGGGAAAAATGAATTTGATATTATTGATTTCCTCCATAAATAAAATGTCAAGTAAGAAGTTTATGGTTTTTTTTGTTGAGAATTTTGATTTTTCTTTATATGAGAGTTTTCTGCTCACTCTTTATATGAAATAAATAAAAGAGGCCAAAGGGATTTAATTAGTGGGAACTGTGATGTAAATAAAAGACATATTGAGGGAAAATGCTTGTTAGAGGAGTCGAATCCTCTATCCACTCTAAGTAGTCTCCGCATGTTTCTTTATTTTGACAATCAATGAAGTAACGTTTTTGTTTCAAGATTTTTTAATATTATTTGTCTCTTGCTCACTGATCTTAACGCATACCGTATCAGCCAAACATGTTTTCTATTCTTGTTCGAAATGTAGAAACAAAAACAGAAAAAACCACTTTTACTTTCCAAACATAGCTGTTTTCATATATTTTTCACCAAATATTTACTACGTATACAAACATATTTGAGCTTCAAAATTTAAAAATTGTTAAAGTTGACTTGTTCCTACACATATGAATTTTGGTCAAACGACAAATTATGAGAATGAAAAAATGTGAAAGTAGACAATCTTATCGGGAAATGAGGGACTACATGACCTGACAGGGCTCTAAAATGTCACACACATACAACACCACCGAATAAATTATTAACTTGTTACTAGTATGGGTATAACACATTTGTAGCAAAAAAATTCAATCAAAGGATTTTTGATGATCCGTCCGTTTATGTCATCGGATCACAAACTTCCGAGCTTTGATAATGGATCCAAATGAGAGTTCCTATAAACGAAAAAATCAGTTGCTCCGCCGTAAATACCCAAGACAAGCCTTGTTAATTGAAAGAGTTTAGTTTCTAAAAGAGAGCATTTAGTATCAAAGTGATTACGGACTTAATTACCTCTTTAATGGAGCCGAATCAGTTCTTAATCCCATAATCAAACTTTTATCATTTGGGACAAATAATCTAATTTAGTTTCAGTTTTCACACCTGCCCACCTGTGGGGTCCAAGTCCATTTATTCGGTTCTTGTTCTTGATCCATCAATGACCCAATCTTCATAATAATCTCCGGACCAACCCATTTGATTGGCTGGATTATCATTCGACCCAAACCCGCCCATTTTCTATGAGAGTCGGGTCTTTGAATATGGGTGGGTCTCTTCACATCCTTGCACCAAAACAGAGCCCCAACATCTCCCCTATATGCCGAGGCGTTTTGCCTCCCAATAGCCGCCGTTTGCCATTTCATATCTTTTGGCCATTATTAAATGCTGCTTTTTAGGCACCTTCTCTTCTTCATTATCAATTTTTTGAATTCGGAAGCACTCGATGCTTCTGGCAAATTGGGAATACCACCCTGAGATTCCTTCACTTCATTTATGCAATTTCGCTTTATCTGGCTTCCAGAATTCCTTTGACTCAGTGGAAATCTTTTTCCATCGCACACGGTACGTATCAAGCGCATTTTATCAGAGGTTATCCTCCCCAAGAGAGGGCCAGCTCACTTGGGAGTGAAATTTTCTATCCGTCACCTCCTAATTTCCACCAAGTAGGCCCGTGGACGGGTGTACCAAAACCTTTCCTCATCCGCGGCCAGCACGATGTTCTCTCACCCCTACGTGACCAAGGGATCATGCAAAGAATGGCCAGCCTAGGTCTCGTCCCTACGCCTCACGAGACTCCTGGTTGTGGCTTCGTGTAATCTTTTCATTCCTTGTAATTTTTTCACGCTTACCTCTTTCTTCCCTACTCAAAGATCTTTGATCTCCCTTTTCCCCTTTTCTGCCGCCTCCGCTCCCATTCCCTAGCGAGATGACCATTAACCGTTTATCCCCAGCTGTGCCCAGGACTCCGCTAGCGAGGATTTGGCCTAGAGCCGCAAGTGGGTGTATTGAGCAGAGATGCAGACCTCCCGTCAAGTCAAGAACTACCCCTCGGGACATGGCTAAGGCTGAGACTGAGCTTTGTGGCGGCTCAGCCGAAAGACATAATGCAAACCAGTTGCTCGACGCCCTAACACGGAGTAAGGAAGGTCTTCGACGCCATATTTCCGTGATGCTTCCCGGAGGTGTCGCCGCATTGGTATCGCTGGCCCTATGGGACTGGGCCATGAATTTTCGTGACCGCATTCCAACACTCCCGGCTCTTGCCGAGGTGTATGTTAGCTGCACCAAGGGACGCTGGACAATGTTGCGCCCTCCCCTAGACGATTCTCCCCACCCTCATGCTAGGAGTTTTTTTTCTCGTAATCATGTACTCTCCCCTCCCCCCTTTTGGGGGATTTATTAATATATTTCACTTCCTCGCCTCGTATTTGCCTTTCCTTGATGTTCTTCTTTCTTTGCTCGCCTCTATTTGCCAGTGTCCCATCAAAGAGTTTTGTATCTCTATCTATTTCTCAAGTGGCTCGGGTCCTCCTCTGCTTTCAAGGCAGAAGCGTGGACCTTCTATGATGGGGTGGATTGTACATGGGACATTCCTTACTCCGTAACTCCTCCTTGTCCAAATGCAAGTGATCTGCCTCCGACTGGCAAGAGGGATGTACTCTCAAATATTTAGGGAGTAGATTTACATCAATTCTTCTCATCCGGCCGGCTCGCTTGGGCAAAATGGGCGTGAATTGACACTCACCCACATAGAACTTGATTTGAACCCTTTAAGATGCCTCTAATCGAACCTCTTTTATTCAAAATAACAAAGGGAAATACAAAGCGTGAGCTTACATGTAGTATTTCTCAAATGACATTACCCCCCGACCGCTGCACTGACGCCCTCAAGGATTTCCCAACATATGTGACCGGTCCTATAATCCTCCGAACGTAGAGGCCCTGTGGGGATTCCAACTTTCCTCCGGGCTTTCCAAGGGCGTGGATGCCTTCCATGCTACTCTAGACTAAGTCCCCTCGCTAAGAACTTCCTCGTCTCGGACCCTTTTGTTGTAACGAATGCCAGCCTTACTCAGACTGGCCATTTTATCGACGCGCGGCAGCCCTCTTTTCTTTCCAACAGTTCAAGCTGAACCACAACCCCTCGCCATAGCCAACTCGTCGTAGTAACACACCCGGGCTGTTTCTGCCGAATCTCCACCGAAGCAGGCATCGGACCCATACACCAAACCGGGTGGGGTCTCTCCCGCGATGGGCTTAGGCGCTGGTCCGAAGGACCATAGTACCGTTGGGAGCTCCTGGTCCCAACAACCTTCTCTTCCGGAGCTATTTAACGCCCTTGGAAGAGCCACCCGGTTCATCACTTCCACCTGCCCATTGGCCTGGGGGTATGACATGGAGGCTGTCCGGTGTTCTATATCCAGCTCCCAACACAAATCCCTTAATTTTTCCAAAGACACCTGTGTCCCATCGTCAAGAACCAATACCGTAGGTAAATTCAATCGAAAGGGAAGATCTCCTTTAGGGAACCGTATACCTATCCCGGTCCCGCCAGCCGGGGTTTAGTTTCCACCTATTCGCAGCAAGCCATCGCCACGATAAGACGCTTCCATATGTCCTCTGGAGGTATCCCATGCATTTAGACACCCTATTAATAGAAGCGGCACCGGGCACAACAGTCGGCCCATCCTTCATAAGGGCGGTCGCATTTAGGACGCTACGCGTTTTGACATGCGCCATCTCCGACATGATCCTTGGCATCCTTAGCTACAAGGGCCGTAATATCCGCGACCGCAGGATATTTTGATTTAAGGCTCATATTAATATGGCTCCTATACATGCCCTTTATTTATCTCTTTGACAAATGCCAGCCCCTCCTCTTGGGTGACGTATTTCAACAAATGACTCGGAAAGACCTTCGATAGAGTGCCCCATCCAACAGGGTGTACCTCAAGCTTTGCCTCTGGATCTTGTTAGCCACCGGGGGATCTTCAGGAAGGACTCCGGTGCTCAAGAACTCCAATATAGTTTGGGTACTCATGGCCGGCTCTTCCCTCACCCGCCAAGCCGTTTGCCCATCACTTCCTTCATCCGAAAGGCTTCTTCGGCTACCCACTCCACCGGGTGGAGTCTTACATTGTCCTGCACTTACTCCCCTCGGCTAACTGGGATGTTTTATCCGCCTCCCCGATTCCTTTCCCGAGGAACATGCTCCATGTGATAGGATCGAAAAAGTCTGGCCAAACCACGGACTCTCCGTAGATATCCTACCAACCGCCTTCGTCCAAATAATTTTGAAATCGCCTTCACATGGGCCAACCAAAGAACTGAGAATCCTTTCTTATATGGATGTTCTCGCCTCAAAACATTCGAAGTAACGAAAGTCCATCGGGCAAGTGCTTCATACCTCATTGTTCATGTTTGTAAAGGCGAAGCGAAAAGGCCTACTCAATCTTGTCACTTAGAATACCGCCCCGAACCACCCGGGTTTCTTTTGCTCCATCCACATACAGCAACCGTGCATCTACTCAGGCCGGGTTTCAAACTAAGTTGACTAGGTCGTGGGTTTCTATTCACCGGTCCATGGGTGCATTCCACCACGGTCGGCTGTGGCCTGGGCTTTGAAACTGTGACGTAGTCTGCACTGAGGTCACCACTCAGCTCTATTGCCCATTTGACTATTCGTCCAGACCGGCTGGGATTCTCCAGTATTTGCCGCAACTGGGCCGATCCATCACTTACCTCCACCGGGCGCTTTAAAAATAAGGCTTACCGAGTCGGCCACAATCAAGCTAAAGACCATTTCATCCGTCAGGGGGATACCTAGACTCAGCCCCTCATCACCTCTGGCCGACATATAATAATCGCCTCCGGCAGCTTCTCCTTCCCGGACGAGACACCGCTAGCGAAGACTCAAAACGCCTGGGGATAGCCGCATTTACATCCCCGCGACAGCTACGCTTAACAAGGAGACTGTAGTACGCCTCAACTCCCGCAAGGACTTCTCACACTGAGTCCACTCAAACTCTGGCCTCTTTCTTTATGGCTTTGAAGAAGGGTAGGCCCGATCTCCAAGCCATGAGATATGAACCGTGAAAGAAGGCAAAGAATCCTCCCCATTAACCTCTGTGCCTCCTTCTAAGTTTCAGGGCTTTGCCTCGGCTTGCAATCTCGCCGCTATCTTGTCGTGGTTAGGCTCAACTCTCCGTCGAGTAATGTAGCCATGAATTTGCCGTAGTTCACACCGGAGACAATAATTTATCCGGCTGGTTTCACGCATTCTACTTTCTCTCACCCTCAAAGACCCCGAGGTTGGCCTCGTGGTCCGTCATTTCCCGACTCTCTTCGAAGGAGCATATCATCCACATAGATTTCCCATGTTCCGGCCACTAGGTGGAGAACACCTCATTGACCATCCTTTGGCACGTTGCTCCATGCTAGCTATTTGCCGAAAGCCATGACCTTCCAGCAATTGATGCCATAGTCCTGTTACAAACGTAGTTTTCCACATTTCAGCCATGAATATGTGGTAGTACCCCTTCTATCTTTGTTGGGCAGGGTAGCAATCAAGCAGCCTTGTTGATGCTGGTGAAGTCCGTGCACATCCGCCAAGTCCCATTGATTGTACACACCACGCTGTCACCATGTAGGAAATGAGCTCCCAGATTTCATTTGCCCCAAAGCAGTTTTTACCTACTCCTCGGTGATGGCTCTCCCCTTCTCCTCCGAGAAGGTCCGCTTCTTTTACTTGACTGGCTTGTAGTGTGGGTCAACATACAGCCGGCGGACTAACACCGGCCCACCCCCGTATATTTTTGGCTCCCAAGAAAAGATATTCAGTACCTCCCGAGGACTCGGATGAGCACGGCCTCGTGCTCTGCCCCCAGTGTAGTGCCTATCTTGAAGACCTTCGCCGGATCCCTCTCATCGAATGGGATACTCCGAATCTCTTCATGCGACCGCCCCTTCTTGGGGTTCTCTTCCTGCACTCCGTGGTACAAACATTCCTATATGTGGACCTTTCAGATCCGGGACGTGGTGCCCACCTATCCGGGCTTTTATCCGCTTGGTCGAGGCTGTAGCACCCCGCTGCCTTCTTCTAGCTTCCCCTCAGATTTCTCATGTCCCATACCGTAATCCCAACTCGGCTCGCACGGGCGCACCTCTTATGTCGGGCGGTAGGCGGAGCCGCCCCCGCCAATTATGTGTTGGTCCCATCGCCTGGGTTTGTCCGGGCGACTCGGAGAGAGCCTCCACCTACCACCGCAAGGCCGCGCCATTGCATCCGGGAGGGAGTCGGGCCAGATCCCGTGTCGCTCCTCATGGCGACATTGCGCCGGCCCCGGCTCGCTTTCATTCCCGCATCGGGAGCGGGTGTAAGTCTCCTCCCTATCCTCCCGGATGGATGATACCCCACGGGATTCTCCCTCCTCGGGGGAAGCGTTCCCGGAGATGCCGTGATCAAGTCGGGTAAACGATAGTCCCTGGCCATCTCATTACTCATCTAGGCCATCTCTCGGTCGATGCGAATTTCCCACCTCAGCACGGTGCCTCTAATACGTAGGTTGACTGCTCGATGTCACCAAGTATTATTTTGGCGGGTCACGATCATGGGATCACCTGTGTTTGGTCCATTATTCTCGTGGGTGGTGACTTTCTCAATGCAAGTCTCCCACTGCGGGTCGCTAATGACGCATCCGTCCGGTTTCGTGCCGACCGATCACAAATCCTCCAAGTCGCAGCTTTGATATGCTTGGATCCAAATGATAGTTCCTACAAAAACAATGACCGTATCAAAGTGAACTTAATACTTGATTTGGCTCAAGATTTACCTTTTATAGCTTATTCGACGGGTGATATCTCCATAATTAACGGACGCATCTGTAGACCGGCCCAATGAAGTTTGGATCCTTCAAGATGGATCGTGACAAGAACCGACCGTGGACCTGACCCACGGGCCGCAGTCCGGCTGGGGGCCGAGTTGAATGGGTCAAGTTGTCCAAATTTTGGTAAGAGGGGAGAAGACCTAGAGAGTTAATGCTTTGATTCGGATCCGCTAAAGGGGGTAATTAAGTCCCTAATTACTTAGTTCATAATGAACATCTAATCATTAATAGATAATGAAAGAGCCATCAAGGCTCGACCAAAGTAACGGTCCGAGTCAACTATAAAAGGTAAACCTTGAGGCCAAGTCAAGTAAGTTCACTTTGATACCCAAATACTCTCTTTTTTAGAAACTAAACTCTTTCGATCCTTTACCACTTCGACCGTTGGAGCTGCTTCCGGCCGGCAAATGTGCCTTTGTTTTGTAGGAACTCTCATTTGGATCCAAAGCGTATCAAAGTTAGACTTAGAGGATTTGTGATCCCACCCAACACCGAAACCGGATCTCGTATCATCGATGGTTACTTTGTTCAAGCCTCGATGGCTCTTTTTCATTACCGGGACAATGACAGCGGCTCATTATGGACTAAGTAATTACAGACTTAATTACCTCTTTAATGGAGCTGAATCAACTGCTTATCCTCTCTTAATGGTTCTTTTCACCGAAATGAATGTGCTCGACCCACTTAGTTTTGGGCTCGCCCACTCATGGGGCCCGTGTTCATTTATTCGGGTTCTTGTTCCCGACCATCTTCAAAGGACTCCAAATTTTGTTGGCCAATCTTCGGACTAAAATGCCCATTTAATTATGGGATTATCAAATTTTATATATAAGACCGCTATAAGATTGTATTTGAATTTTGAGAGTTCTCAAATTTTATAGTAACTTGTTAAACCAAGTTAGATCTAAATATTGCTACTTGTCTATATGTCGATATTAGACAATTAATTTTTAGTGATTTTCAAGAGATAATATGTACATATAACTGGTAAAACCTATATACAAGGATTTATTTTGTGCGATCCAATAATACCAACTTTGCCCTTCATATATAAGCTCAAAAACTCTCACTTTCTCTCATAAACACGGAGCTCTTTCATGTACCACACGAGAGCCAAAGCTATTATCTCGTGTGCATCATATGATATATAATAACCTTACTTCTCATACGTGAGTTTATGAAATAATATACTTACTTATAGTATTCCATATGTAATAATATCAATTTTTCATAAAGAAATATATGTCAAAAGGAGCTATATCACGTAGAACATATGAAATATCCGCTAAGTAGGTTAACCAATGTATTTGTATCATGTGCGATATATGAAACAGAACAATTAGGAAATCAATTCTATTGGATCATTTTCATAACAAGTGAATTAGAACAAGATTAAATTATTACATTAATTAATGGTACAACATTAGTTCCTATGGTTTATTTTCCTATGTAACAGATTATAATTGTCCATCCTTGCTCTATAAGGCATCATCTATTTACACCTCCGATCATGTTTAGCCTCCCAATAAAATGTCGCACGGGGCGTAGTGGTGCACCGTTATCCTCCGGTTAGCGAAGCCGCAAAACAATAATAAGTGATGGAGAAAAATGATTTGAAATTTAAAATTATAAGTAGTTAAGGTAAATCATATGATCGCTACTCAATATGAATCACCGGAGACATGCTCTAATACAACCGCGAGGTCCCACTTCAACCGGCACACAATTACGCTGCGAAGGGTACGCGAGCCACGTACGGCCCCAGTGAGACAAGCACCATATTGTACCTTGTAAAAATTATGTGGCCTACCTCCAGAAATGTCATCGAATTGAAAAGTGGGGCATTATCAGCACCAAAGAAAGCTATTTTCATGTGGAAGAGCATATTCAAATATTCATAAGCATATAATTCCATAAAGATCCTTACGTTGGTGGAGTTCCATGCAACATTCTTTTCTCACTCTAGCCCAGTCGTTCTCATTACCATAAATATGGAGTGCTACAGCTCTATAACCACAGTTTCCATCAGCTTTGACATCCACAAATCCATCAACAAATGGAGTAATAAACGACATTAAATCGGCACTATATGACGAAGTATGATCAAATATCCTCGCCTCTTCCGCGACTCCTCTCCCTCGTCCACGACCACGCCCTCAACTCATGATAGAATCCCCTGAGGAGGAAGAGATGTTGGACTAGAAGAGTTGATGGTGAATCATTTGACTGATTTGATTATGCCACTATGGGTGTACTAAATGTACAACCCACCCCAAGTCGGCCGCCCGAGGTTAAGATCATTAACAACCTCAGATACTGTAGCCACCAACGATGGATACAACAAAGTAACCTGCTGACATTATCAAAATAAAACTCCTATTTCCATCGTGTGGTGTTCCAACAATACATCCAACAAAAATAACGGACAACAGAAAGCACAACCAAGATACATTATAAGTGAAAGTATGACAACCGCACTGGCCAATACAATACAACCCACCGCCTCAAATATACAAAATGTCAACAAAAAAGAAACGACTGACGAGGACTTCCTCGCCACCACCGCTCACCTATGATCTCCACGCACTGCCAGAAAAACCGCCTCCTCAGCCCACCTCAACGATCACTCCTAGAAACCCAGCATGAACGCCCATGAATGTGGTGTCGATATTAAATAACTGGCCCACATATCACATAGATTTCTCTTATACAATGTTACACGACGCTTTTACACACGAGATTATATTCATAACTAATGCATATTCATTTAAGTGGAAACACCAACACACAATGTCATCAAATGAGGAATCCACCTCCAAATAATACACACATGAGGAATCCACCTCCA
Organism: Lithospermum erythrorhizon; assembly: GCA_019722365.1. Taxonomy (NCBI): domain Eukaryota; kingdom Viridiplantae; phylum Streptophyta; class Magnoliopsida; order Boraginales; family Boraginaceae; genus Lithospermum; species Lithospermum erythrorhizon. Next base: position 51,941 of record JADFUC010000702.1, on the reverse strand, counting down.
AATAATACACATATGAGGAATCCACCTCCAAATAATACACATACGAGGAATCCACCTCCAAATAAGGAATCCACCTCCACATAATACACATATGAGGAATCCACCTCCACATAATACACACACACGAGGAATCCACCTCCAAATAATACACAGCTTTATAATCCACCTCCACAAATAATACACATATGAGGAATCTACCTCCAAATAATCAGATGGGGCCTCCACCTCCATCCTCCCCACCGAGGCTACACCCCTCGATATGCATATCACACCAAATCTCCCGAATCCACGGGGCTACCCACACAATATGCATACCACACCAAACCTCCCGGGTCGGGTGACCACCGCCTCCAAATAACATAGCAATCAAGTACATCCGCATTACGCCCACACACACACACAAAGACACGCCCACACATAGCACACACCACACACAATTTCATAACATGAATTATATCCAAAACTATCTCATAATGTAACCTATAATCTCAATTATGTCATAACATACTTCATAATCATAGTTATCTCATAACGTCAATCAAATCTCGCTTATTTCCATACTATGCATCATAAATCACAATTTTCACATAATATCAATTATAGCCACAATACACATATCAAAGATAGTCTCAAACAACACATTTAAGAATATATATATATATATGAGTGTCCCCATCAAGTAGATTTGTACTCACCTCAGCCCAAAAGTAGTAATGATATCTCTATGTACCCTTGTGCGATATGCTCAACTCCTATTAAGAAAAAAATTATACATTATAACACATTCCTCGTTAATAACTCATCACTTAACATCTATATAAACCTTGTTGTTATACCCCGGCCTCACGATCTAAATTTACAACTCTTAGCAATCATCCTATTCCCAAGATCGGGTATACACTTCTAACATTCCAACGTAACTATATTCCAATCGCCAACTCGAAAAATCTCAATATTCGCTATCACCTTATTACCCCAACAATACACATCTTGGGCACATTCTAATCAACCCAGTAATCAATTGACAACTAATTAATTCATTAAATACAACCTCCAATTCAAACACTAATTAGCATACGAACTTTCCCCAAGCTTTCTCAACTAAAATTCCACCTATCCATATCCAAACTATTAATTCTATACCCAAACCAACTATATTAAAGTCCTTTAACCTCATATTATCATTTAAAGTCAATTGAAGAAAAGTCAATAAAAGTCAACATACAACTTACACCACTTTCCAATCCCAATAACTACTCCAAATCACCTCAAATCCCCTCACCGATACTTAGATAACAATGTTATACCATAAAAACATCCAAATCTAAAAGTCAACATAAAAGTCAAACTATATAAAAAGTCAACTCAAGCTTTAACGATTTAGATTTGAAGATTAAAGCTCATACCTTTGATAACCTTAAGATGGGGAACAAGTTTTGAGGGTGGAATCCAAATGTTTTTCCAAGAAAATGGAAGAAAATTTTATTGTTTGAGTAGCTGTGGGGTTTCTGCCATTCCTCGAGGGAGAGTTAAGAAAATTTTTGTGATAAGCTCAAATGATGACGTAGTATAAGTGATCGGGTGGTAGGTGGTGCGGGGCCTTAAGTGGAGTTTGGTTTCGCTTTTGGTTTGCAAATTTCGCTTTCTCTATTCGGGTTTACCAACCTAATTCAACACGACTACACTAAATTTCTATTTTCAAACATATTACCGCCTAATTCTATATTACCATTATTCCGTTAAAATTTTAACTTTAACAAAGAAACACTCAACCGGCAACTAGAATCACATTAAGAAAAAACTTATACGGAACGGGTTAGTTTCACTAAATTTGGATACATACGACATAAGCCTCGGGATTGTCACAATGAACATCGAGACTTATTAATGCTTAATCGAAGGTGATGTTATTGAAATCTTCCAACATGGGCCGCGCATTCTCCCAATCGACGGTAATATTACAAAGACAACTATGCCGTGAGATTTTGCTCTTGAAAGATGTCTACCTCCGAAACATCACCACTCTGCATACAACCCGTTAGTAATCGGCTCAAAAAGTTGTCTGAGAGGAGTCAGAGGCTTCGTAGTGCATTCCATACATCTTCAACACCATTCTTGCGAATGCCTTCCTCGCTTGATTCTTCTGATAAATTTCCAATGTTCCACTTTCCAAAAAATTATGAATAAAGTTTGACGCTCCCACTAAATATGAAGCGGCGCAACTTCGTGATCACAGGAATTCGACGCTGCTGTGTCCATAATAACAACCACAATTTAACTCGCCCACAATGTTTTCTTTTGTTCTAATCGTAGACACCTCAAGTCTACTAATGTCCAAGGTCGCACGTGATACCCGACCTAATATGTCACTATACAAATGAGATTTTCTCATGTCAAGAGGACATTATGCTTTTTGATTGCTCCATAGATGCCTTAATCTTGATGATTTGTATATCCATTATTTCATTTGCCTTTTGAAAACAGTATCAAATGTGCATGATGTGGACCCCAAAGCCTTTATGTTCACTTTCAACCCTACAATTTATATATAAAATAGTCAATGTAACATTAAGATTATGTCATACAAAGTTATGTTCTTTCATACAGAATGCATGTAAGATTTATGTTATTTCATACACTGTACATGCAACTTTTGTATAGTTTCCTGTACAATACGTGAGACAGATTGAATGTAACCATACCGGACATATGTTATTACTGCAACATGGAATATTTGGTACACGAAATAGAATAGATTTCTTATACTTGATACATGACAACTGCCTTAGAGTGCATACACCTTACATGCAAGTGATACTATTTCATATAACGTACATGAAATAAAATAGATATTGGATTTTAATGCATTCTTAATTTTTGTGTGTGTTCCAAAGTGTAGTAACTTGTCAGTATATATGGATAAAATCTTTTCTGCATGTCGATTCATTCAAGTATCTTTTGTGTAGCTCAACAATGTTGGTTACGACGAGTAATCTTCCTCAATTTTTTGCCAACGGGCATACCACACTTCAACATCGGGGGCCGAGATTGCTTCATTGAATCTCCTCATATACCCTTCTGAGAACTTTTTGCTAGTAATTTTAAAGCATGTTTCCTAACATTTACCTCAATATGCCTCCATTACAACTACGCACATGTCAGAAGTGTCCATGTATAATTGTCTTCCCGCCTCATGTCGAGAAAAAGCTGCAGCACAGCGTAAGTTTTGCCATGGGAAGTAAAAACCCGTAACTCAGAGGGAGTGCCAATCCATAACAATTGGTATTGTACGTGCAATCACCTTGAATTACATAAGGAAATGAATTCAACAGCTTGTATGCAACGGGATGAGAGAAGAAGATATCACCTATAACAATAGTCTCGCTATTCTATGCCGAAAATAGCGAGCGATTGTCCGAAAAGAATCTTGAAAAAAAATGTTGCAATGGTGACTTGCCTTCACTCTCTTCTTTTTTAAATTTGATGATTGCATTCTCGATGTTACGTTGCGTGCTTGCATTTTTCGGTAATTTTCTTCTCAACATTGAAAGTATGTTATCAGCTTCCATCAAATATTTTTTTTTTCCTCATGCACTTTCATATTCATCTTTCGATAACTTTCCTAATGGATGACCTTCTACATATGTCGAAAAATCATGGTTATGACAACCATGCTTCACGACGAAACTCCAACAACCATTGGAATGTTTTTTTTTCTAGTAGTGAATACATACACCCGATCTTTTTGGTGCTAGTCATTCTTTCATTTTTTGATTTATTCGACCGATAATCACACCTAAATCACATGCAATTTATGCATAACCCAGCTTATTACCATTTCTGGTGCCCGAGTAAGAGATGATTAGTGTGATGTTCTTTCCCTGTCAGTTATTTCACGTGACATATGTAAGAGAATTTCTTCCCGATTGGGAATACATATAAATAGTGTCAAATCATTGTCAACTGTATCACAGAGTCAACTATAAGTCATATAATAAAATAATAGGTTATTTAATTCATATGTTAAATAAAACAATTATTTTATGTGCAACATATGATTTGAAATAAGAATGGCATGTAGATCGTATGTTATAACATAAATTTTCATTGTTCGTTTATGCAATTATATACACATTCCATGTACAATGTATGGAAGGAGTAATATTTTCCATGTTTTGTATGTAAGACTGTATTATTATCATGTGTTTTGTATGAAATAACTTAAACATTTCATGTGTTTTGTATGAAATAACTGAAACTTACAGGATTATCATTTGAATTTGGTTGTCAATCATTTGGATTTGCTTGATAATCTTGTGCAGGTGGTTGCCAATCATTTGGATTTGCTTGATAATCTTGTGGAGGTGGTTGCCAATCGTTTGTATCCTATTCATGAAATAACTTATCAAATTATATAAAACAACACATTCATTTCTTATTTAATGACACAATATATTCATTTATTAAACACTATATTCATGTCATGTAATTTATATGAAGTAACTTAAACATTCCATGTGTTATGTATGAAACGTATTGGATTATCATGTGAATTTGGTTCCCAATCATATGAAGTTTGTTGACCATCATTTAGATTTGCTTGATAATCTTGTGCTTGTGTTTGCCAACCGTTTGCAGCCTATTCATGAAATAACTTATCAAATTATATAAAATAACATATTTGTTTCATACTTAATGCATGAAACAAGTTAGGTTATATCATGCCATTCGGTGAGACGACCATCATCACATTACATGCCGTGGAGTGAGATTTTTGGGATTAGTTGTGTCGGTCGGCCAGTACGATTGGAGGAAGACGAGGTGGCATCTGATTCTATTAAATGCCATCTGAGCCAGTGCGAGGTTGGAGCATGCTACCAATTGAAGGATTTAATAGATAAGTTTTCCGACCCTTGTGCCATGACAACAGATAAGCATGCAACTGTTTACCTTACCTACCTTCTTTGGATCACCTTATTCGTGGACAAGACCCACTCCAATGTTCCACAGGCCTATCTCCCTCTATTTAATAACATGACTATAGTTCCCTCTTATGCAAGGGGTGCGGCCACTCTTGTCAATCCATACCACTAGCTAGGCATGGCATCCAGAGTGGGAGTGAAGCAGATAGCTGGTTGTGTGACATTGCTTGAGGTAAAATTTAATAACTTTTATTCTTGTTTTATCACTCTTGTTTTCATTTTTTTCTGTTTGCAACATATCAGATCATTACAGTAGTGTTTTCCCTTTTTCATTTCATGTGGAGACTTCTCCTCATAAAAGAGTCAAGACAAAGTGAGACTTCTAAAGTGGAACCATAGCGACATATAAAGTGAAATAATCAAGTAAAATGGATCGGTCCTTTTTTTGAATATCAATATTTTTAGGATGGAATGGATGAAAAGCAATTGTAGAAGTGAATATAGGGGTGTGATTGTGAATTATAATGAGGATAATTCGTGGGTATGTATTCAGATTCTGTACTAACCAAGTTGATTCCAAAGCCAATAAGTATTAGGACAAACAAGTAATAAAAGTAGCACTGGATCAGTGATGTAAATATAAATAGAGTAACCATGTATAAGTTTTTCATTTCATGTATTTATTTCCCCTCATTTTAGAATATTTAATTGATTTACAGAGCTGGATATATGAGTACTTCCCTTCATTCCAGCATGGCGTGAAAGCTAGTTGGATGCCCTGACCTTGTGAGTCATGATGGTCGAACATCAGACGACCTGCAGAGAACCCGGTGGAATTTGAAGAAGTACCGCGTATGTTAGATAATTTGGAGGCTACCCATGTAAGTTTAATATTACCATGTAAATTATTTATAATGGTATGAACTGTGTGTTAAGAAGTGAGTTGAAGATTTTTCTCAACATGATTTGGATTGTTTCGACTTGTTCCTGTTGTTTTCTACATCTTTAAACTTAATCATATTTTATGTGTGTTAATGATGAGGTGAACTGGACTCCTTATGGTGAATCGTATGAGATTCCACCCATCTCATACTATAATGGGTGTATACGCTTTTGTAGTTAATGAAGCGATATGTCCAATGAGTGTCCAGATAGTTTGGACGTGTTTTAAACGACACCCAAACACCTCTATTCACCACCGATCAAGTTGTGTGTAGTGCTCCTAAATCTTTCAAGAAAGTATATGTCAAATGATTCTCAGATTGGCAAGATCGGGATACTGTAGGTACGATGCTAATCGGTTGGGGCCTAAGGTTAGCTACGCTGATTACTTGCCATGTTTAGGAACCATAGTCATGTTAGGGTGATTAATCCGGTGCATGGTAAGCTGATTCAAGTTTCTCCTCAATCCCGCCAAATTACACTCACAAATGCACACATGTAACAAATTGTCTGTTTTTTGGGTTATCATATGATATTGAGATTAATAATTATTTATCGTACAGACTCTTCAGGCACTACGTGGAACAGTAACACCTCTGATGGACATAGCTGGCAGCATGAGATGCCCAGAGGACAGAGACGGGCTCTAAGCACCATGCATGCCTTGCTTTTTCGTAGACAGTCATAGTTTGTTGATGTTTTTGTAGTTCCACTAAAGCAGATTCTTATTTAAGCATCTATACTTATTGTCACTAGCTACAGATTTTTACTATGTCTTTTTCATATCTTAGATAATTTTTTGGACTTGTTTAATCTATCTACGTCTTTTATTGAATTTATTAATGTCATGGCTGACAATAAAGTTCAAATGCCGTTAATCTCATGACAAAAGTTAAAAAAGATTTTAGTGTAGTTAATTCATTTGTTCGCAAAATAACAGGTGTGTCATGTACTCGTGTGTAAGTGTTGCTTTGCTAATGGAAGACTTACTTGTAATGTTTTTCATATTGAACACATGAAATAAACTACTTATTTCGTATACTATGCATGTAATGTTAGTATCACTTAATACGGAAATTGGTATGTTGTTACATATTCAAGGATATGAAATATAAACCTCATCTCATATGATGTATACATGATGTATATATTGTTTCATGTGTTATACATGAAATAAAGCGTTTACTGTAAGACATGAAACAAATTTTTTAACAAGTACAACAGCAAGTTTTCTAACTTTGCCTTTATATATGAAGGGTAAAATGACCATTTTCAAAATATACACTATCCGGCGACTTTTGCCCATACAATTTCAAAGTCGGCCCCCTGCCTCCTCTTCCCCGCTTTGTTTTAATTTAATGTCAAACGTTCACATAGTTTAGGAGACAATTTAAAAAGTTCGGTTAGTTCAGAGGGCAACTTGAAAAGTTAGAAAGTTCATTCCGTCATTAGATGCGTAAAGTTTAGGGCTTAATATGAAATTAAGCCTTTTTAAATAGAAATTTATATATATATATATATATTAAATTTTATCGAGTAACCAATCATGTCGAATGATTAACAGAGGATTGAAAGCTGCAATCAACAGACCTCCCATCATTAACATTTTGATTTTTGACAAGGACAAAAAATGGAGTTACCATCAAACATTTTCATCATTTTACCTTGCAATTCTATTACATCTAATAAGGCACATTAACAAACATTGAATATGCTAAAGAAGTAGTATATTTATACTTCAGACCACATAAACCATGCCTACCTCAAGAAGAGAGGCAGGAGGCACCTTAAGGGCAACATCTGGTCCCCTGCAGTTCCTCCTCAGAAAATTATAACCAAAGTTAATGGCCAACCTCTTGAAAACAGATGACCCTTGTTTGGCTTTCACATGTGAGTGGCCAAGCATGAAAGCTGTCCCAGCTTGTTGAGCTTCATACAAGTCTTCTAGCTCCTCTTGCAGCTGAACATCCATTTCGGGGCGAGAATCAGAATCGGAATCATTGTCGATGGCAAATCTCACTCTTCTTTCAACAACACCAACAGGCTCCATTTCAATTGCGTCCGTCACACTCCCGACGGTTGAGAAACCAATAGATACGCTTTCTGGTTGTGCGTTATCCTCCATCTCAAAAGCTGGAACAGTTCCGATCACAGTTAACCGATACTCACTTGATGATGCAGCAGACCGAGAGCAATCATCCTCGCCTGCATCAATCATTCCATGTGCCTTGTAGTGATCATAGCGGATGAAATCAGCTAATCTCTGAACAAGTTCGGATTCAAAAGAGTCGACATCCTGGTGAACATCACGGTAACCATACCGTACAATGCACCTGTAAGAACGATGAGTGGCAGGACCTACACGGCCAACAAGATATCTCTCAGCTGGAGGTATGTATGGGACAGTAACTGATTTTACACAAACAAAAACGAGGACACGATGGAAGGCAGGAAGGTTGGTGACAAAACGTGAAAAGTTGGCAGGAATTCCTGAGGTGAGATCAGTGAACACCAATCCGATTCCAGGGACACGAGCGATGCCTAAGCTTGGACCAAGGGCTAGGAGCCATTCCAATGAAACCTTGTTGTGGAGATCATATTCATATTTCTTGATGGTGGCATAATGCCAAACAAACATAACTGTCACCAAGAAGAGGGCAAGCAGAATAGGTAACCAGGCACCTTCAAGAAATTTTATCAACGAAGCTGAGAAATACAACAACTCGATTGATCCAAAAAAGAGTAGAAAACAAAGAGCCACAATAGGAGGCTTGTGCCAACAAAGTATGATGACCAATGATGTAAGGCAAGTTGTCACCATCATTACTGCCATTACTGCTAAACCTGCAACAACAGAAGAAAAATATTATGTTTCATATAATGATATAATCATTTTGTCCCTTGCAAATACAACTACATCGTAAAGAAACCATGGAAGTTAAAATGATCCAAATCCTAAAGGTCATAACAGGAAATACATGGGCAGCATTAAATCACAATAGCGTCAGATTAGGGTCAGTAGGTAGAATAGACAACACATTTCTAAGATCCAAGCATTACAACTTCTACTTGAATTAATTCTGAAAAACTACGATCAAAGTGAACCAAACCCTCCCTCACATTATTAATATTTGAGAGAGAGAGAGAGAGAGAGAGAGAGGATAGGTGCAAATGCAAGAATCACAACGATGCTTGGAACACATTCTAAAATATTAAAAGGGGTTCCTTGAAATTTATTTATCAAAACACATGAGTTCGAGGACTTTAAACATTATAGAGAACAAATCGCTCATATTAGGGAGAAATTACGAATAATGTACCTGATGCATTTCCCATGTGTTTGGTGTCCCTGAACCCAATGGTTACTGCTATACAGAGAATCATGAGCATCCAATTGATTTCAGGTATATATACTTGACCATGTATCTTATCATTAGTATGAACAACTTTAACTCTTGGAAAGCAACCAAGTGATTGACTCTGGTTGATGATAGAGAATGTTCCACTAATGATTGCTTGACTTCCAACAACAGAAGCAAGAATGGCAATGATAAGCACCGGCCACCTCACACTTTCTGCAACAAGAAACATTACAAGGTTAAAATATCTGACCATAGCACACATATTCAATATTAAAAGACATCTGACTTTAACGTTATTTATATTGCAAAATGTTTTTATTTTACCATTTCCTTAATGCAATTAAATTTTCTAGAAGTGATATCTGAAACACCAACTGGACGTTTTTCAGCAAATTTGAAGGATTACCAGGTAGCGAGGGAGTTGGTGTGTGGAGCTTTCCTGTTTAGTTTGTTTATTGTAAATTTGGTTGATAAAGGTTTGTTACACATATCTTAAGCTGTCATGAGTATTAAGTGGATTTCGAAGTTCAAACACAAAGAAGGATCTTCCACAAAGGGGCAAAATTATACCTGGAACTGAAACATAAAATCCAATACGATGAATGGTATGGTGATGCTTTGACAAATAAGCTGCTTGACCCATGTATGCCAATATCAGTGCAGGATAAACCAGAAAGGTGAATGCAATCTGAAAGGAGTCGGGTGAGAGCAGTTAAAATCAAGTAGCATCTATCACGGTGTTAACAAGCACATAAATGCATTAGTTAAAGGTGAATGCAACCTGAATGGCAGCATATGAGAAGTGGCCAAGATCTGCAAACATAGCCTCTGAGCCTGCAAAGATGGACATTTCAGACATCTTATATATGGAATTGCAGGATCAAGCTATTCTAATAAATTTCGAAAATGTATGACATGCTAGATGATTATAAGTTGTTTACCAGAACTCATCAATCAAATTTTCGACATCCCGATTTCTCAGTAGTCGTTACTAAAAGCTCAGAGAGCATGGATGGTAAACAAGTATAACGACAGCCAAAGATTTAAATTTCATAAAGAGTTTTGTCTTCAAAGGTTGCAATGCAACCATGTGAGTTCAAATACTATCATGATACATACTGTAATTATCTTGGAAGCAAGTAGAAGATTTACAGAAAAAAAGGCAGCCAACGACTTACCAAAAGGTTATTTGCTGTAAATTGAAGATCATAGTATTTTTCCTTTTCAAAAAGAGAAGATTGAAGCTGGAAAACAACATTACCAATTAACTACAACTCAGTTCTTAACACAAGTAATGACAGCTAACCTGTTATGCACAGAAGAATGCCACCCAAAGACATCCATCCTCCTTTTCTCGTCTTTTTCAAGAACTTAAACATGTAGTACGGAGAAAGAGCTTCATAGACATGTGGGTTCCAATAGAAAATATTGTACAACCCCAGAGTACTTATGCAGAGTAACCAAGTCAACACCACTGGTGCGAACCAAAAACCAACCCGATGCGTGCCATAGTGTTGTAGTGCAAATAAGCAAATCAAAATAAAACAGGTGATTGGAATTACAGCATCTGCATAAAGAAAGTTGCTGCATATTAATAAAGGCTATCGCGAGGATAAAATAAAATAAGAAACACGTTTTGATGCAAAAGCTGGTCAGTTCTCTAGAAGTGATCATATTTTATGCCAAAAAACAACATACGGTAAATCATGCTTTCCAAAAGAATCAGAAGATAAATTTTCGAAGGAAGAAATTATCTAAAGTAAATATTCTCTAAGAATTTAAAGGATCATCTAAGATCAACTGCTTGCTATTGTGTGATGATCTGATTGGGCAATCCAATTGGCTTGCAACAAGTGTAATGATTATATCCTGACTATTTAAAATGTAACAAGTTTCCAATTGAAGTTCCAACGCTTGCATCATCCAGAGGCATAGTGAATGTCATAAATGAGATATGTTGATTTTGTTTGCGTACTCGCACTAATTCGCAATAATTTTACTGAATATTCCTAAACAATTTAAAAGATCAACAACTTTCCCGTAGAATCACTTCTAGAGATCACAGGACACATCCAACGCCACTGGCCTCTTACCATATAGATGGTGCTCTACCATCGCCACCTTCCCACTGATCATATGGAACTTCCACTAAATCACTAATGTATCTAAAAGGCTTGATAACTTGAATGATGAATCGAATGTTTGTATCTAAAAGGGTTGATAACATGAATGATGAATCAAATGCTAGGAAGCACGGGAACTTCAATTAGCTACACGACAACGTCCCGGGGACGGCATGGGGACGTCTAGGGAAAGGTGGGGACGTCTCGGCAAGATGTGGGGACGTTTAAATAAGCGTGATGTGACTTTAAACGTTGTGTGTATATAGGTGTCCCCGTATAAAAGTAAACTAAAATAAAAATAAAATATAAAAATACATGGTTAGGGTTTTCAGTTTATTATTAATCCTCTTATTCTTTAACTCGCCATGATATTAATATATGATTTCGTCTTTTTACATATTCTACAAGGTAATAATACATTAATTATTATTCATTCATTTATGTGATTCTTTTAATTATTTTCTTAAAGTAAAAAATAGTTTTAAAAATTACAATGATTAGCTAATATATCTATCGAATTAACTATTTTACAAAATAGTTGTAAAATAAATGATGATTCCGTTGTTCGTTAAATTGTTATGATTAAATTGTTGTTTGTTTCACTTTTTTAATTGCTTTTATCGATTGTGAAATTATGATTAAATTGTTGTTTGTTTCTCTTTTTTAATTGATCAATTGAAAATGAAATATAAAAGAATCTTGGAAGCTGGACCATATACAATAATTGATTTGCATAGAATTTGTAAAGTAAATAATAATGTAAAGAAGCTTCGGGGACTTTGAAGTTATGTGAGTGTATCAGTGTATGAATTCTCTACACATTTTGTTTGTTTCGTTTTTAAATTATGACATTGTGCAGCTTGATAAGATGAATTCTCAAAGTGAAAGTGATAATGTTGGTAGTAATTACGGTAATGGAGTACGCTAATAATTTTCAAGTCGAGGCTGAAGAGCATCAGTTGTAAGATTATATGATTAAATTAGAGAACAGGAGGTAGGCGGAGGAATTTAAGTGTAATGCTGTAATGAGAGGCAGCCAGGCGCTCGTATTCAGTCGCTTAGCGTTACTTGAATTTGAAAGGGTATGAGATTAGTCTTTGTAAGAAAGAAATAAGGATTGAAAAGCTTGAAATGCAAAGATTGGAAGATGAATTTGAGAAGAAGAAATAAGAATCGGAGCATTAGGAAGGTTCCTTTGGCTTGTGAAAGTGACAGTCTGCGTTAAAGAAAGAAAGTCTTGTTTTCACTATCGTTGTTGTTAGATTATGTAATGACTAAAACGGGGTGAATTAGGTTATAGCCAGAGATTATCTTACGATTTTCAAATTTATAAAATTCTTAAGTTCAATTACCCCAATTAACCTCTTGGCACTTTGTATGTGATCACGTAGTATACAAAGTCAAATGAAATGAAGCTACTGTGAATATGATCGTATAATAGATAAACAAATGTGTATTTGATTTATTATGACAAATATTTTAGCAGCTTGAGCAATATGTAATTGTTACCTAAATTAAGTTTAGTCAATTTAATCGATTCTACATAAAAGTTATCTAATAATTCTGTTCGAACATGTAATCAATTACTTATGATTATAAACATATCGATATGTAACAATAAGGTAAAGAGTTGAAGGATAGAGAAATGCAAGAAACGACACGGTGTTTAATGAATTTTAAATGACACAGTCTTCGACCTTAGAACCTTGGGATTTTGAAAATGTAACCTCGTATATATTTCGATATATATACCGTCTGGTAACCAGTAAACCTTTACGGTACAGGCCAACAAGGGGCCCTGAGCGACGCCGAAAAGGCCAGGGCATTGAGATCTGTGACCTCAGGCAATGCTTGTTGCCCGTTAGAGCGTTACTTGATCTCGCTAATCCCGATCCACAAAATGATTTGGCTTCCAAGTAAAGAAGACCGCTGCTTGTGAACGCTGTCTTTATTTTCGAGATCTGCCCAGGCAATGACCTTATTTGCCATTTAGAAGCGATTAACAATCGTTAATCAGCCATGTGATCATTTCGGCTTCCAAGTAAGAAAACCACACTCGTGAACGCTTGTCTTGCTTTTCTCAAAGAAAGTTTTACTGCAGGCAGAGACAATCATGATGAATTAGATAAAGTATTTACAATTTTAGCTCTATATAGCTCCTTGTGGAGTGGATGAAGTTGAAACTGTTTAGATCTCTTTTGTTGAGTAGATATAAACTTGATGAAACTTGTTTTCTCTGCAAAGCGATTAAACAAGATCTTGAATACTCCTTCTTTTATCATGATACATATATAAAGGTTGAAGCGCTTGATTCTAGTCAAAGTCTAGAAGAAAATCAAAATTTAAGCTTATTTTTAGGAGATATTTGATGTTGAAATAAGAAATTTGTCTAGAAATGTCTAACAAATGTGGAGAAAGGCTTAGGGTGTTGGTGGATTTTACATGGTGTAAAATTGGAGCTCAGGTCGAAAATGGGTAAATTTTAGACCCGATCGATACTCGTCGGCCTACTCGGGAGCGATTATCTTCAGAAAGTTGAGAATCGAACTCCCTTGATACGCTCTGTGTTAAAAGCTACGTTTCGACGTTATAACTCGATTTTGACGATTAGCGTTGAAAATCTATTTTCAGGCTCCCTTGATAAAATGAACTTCGAACCTCTGTTTATAAACATTAATATTTTCAAAGCATTTTATTTTGACAAAACATTAACACAAAATATTGGAAATATAGTTAACTTTTAATAGAAATAATTTGAAAAATATCTTAGGTATAAGAGCTTCCTTATGATTATTGAGACTTTTAAACTATTATTGGAAGCTAACGCTCTTTGTAAGGCTTTGCGTCGTAGTATCAAATGTTTCGATATATTAGCAACTCTTCATCTTGCTTCTTTGTGAATGTTTTGATATTGCATCGTTTTTGAAATCTCAACGTCTCTAACATCAACATATAAAAATATTTAATGTCCTTGTTAGATAATAAATCAATATTTTAATGTCGTGAAAATAAAGAGTATGGACCATGAAGTCCGGCGATTCTCCCCCATACGATGATGTCAAAATGTCGATGTCAAGCAGCGTCATCGTCTGAAGTATTGGCATGGTTTGCTTTATACGTGTTGAAGTAGCGATGATAACCGATTGGGCAATATGGCGTGGTATAATATGCCGTATTAGCATGATATATAACATCCTTGTGATTCTCCCCCACTTTTTTTCGTCAAAAAGTACAAATGAAGGGCAATAAGATACCATGAAACATGTCAAAGAATATTGATTTTAACACGTTGACATTATTAAATACCTGGCGAAATGATAAGCGATGAAATAAAGCAAGTATAGGACATTAGATATAAATCCTTGAGTTCAACTAGAAGGTCGCAGCAACTAAGTAGTGATGTCAAACATATGTCATGAATGGATTAAATTAAAATTTCAGTATGATGAAATAATACTGATTTTCTCTTTAAAAAGTTTGAAAACTCAAAAAGAAGAATATAAGTAATAGGATAGATCCTCGAAACAAAGTTATCTGGAAAAAGAAGATCATAAGTTTGTCGATTAGTCCATAGAACAAAAGTTACTAGCCCCGGAACTGACAAGGAAACAATCTGATATCATCTTGAGTAAGAATAGGCCCTTGATCTACGGATTTGATTGGGCAATTATTGAGGAACAAAGATGATATGTACGGTGTGTATTATACCATTGTTTAAGAATGAAAACATTTAAAATCCTTATGGCGTGCATATGCCTTGAGTGGTTTACTTGAGAACTTGAAGAAAGTGAAAGAAACCTTGTGGTTTGTTAAAGCAGTTAGGCTAAAATCGATACCGAGGATAAAAGCAATTTGAGCGCATTGAGCCAGGCTTTATTGGATTCTCCTCTGTCAGATAAAGTGATTTATCCCAGCTACCGATAAGAAAATTTAAGTATGCAATTCAAAAGGATATGTTTAGGGAGTGATCCACAATCAGTTATAAAATATTTAAATCGAAACATCTTGGTGAAGTCCGCAAATCAATTTAACAAATTCCTTTCAAGAAGTCGTGGGAGCATGATGGTAATGATTTGTGATAAGTCATAGAAGATGTATTTAGGATGAACGATTTTGGTATATCGTCTCGAATGATAAGTAAGTTAAATGCGATGAAAGAATAAAAATCAAGTACATTCAATTATGAGACAACTGACCCAACTAAATCTGACTAATTTTAAGCACGTGGTTGAAAAAATACATCAAAGCAAATGACACGGTTCAGTGGAATGAAATTTTGAAAATATGAAGAATTATCCACTTTTCGTATACAAGCCAATGAAAATATTAAAATAAGATAAACATTATTGGCTTGTCCTTGAAGCCGAAATTTAGAGAGTTTTTGTGAAGTCTTTAAAGCTAGCGACGAAAATCTTCAAACTAAACCTGAGAATATCTAAAACAAAATGAGAGCGAGTTTTAAAAACACAATTTTAAGACTTCGATCATAATCTAATGAATTATCGGAAGACCCATGTCGAGTTAATATTTAATGTATCCATTGCATCTAGAAAATATCTTCTTGAAAGATTAAACAATTTAACTTTAAATGAGAGATTAGAACATTCAAAAGCGATTCATCTATAGATATAAATTTCAGAAGCGACTCTCTTAGTCTTTCGGCGCGACTCACTCGCGTGGCCTTATGATTAGAGTCTTAATGCATGACTCACTCGCGTTGAGCACACATATGATATATAGCCAAATCATGTTTTGAGGCGTAGAGTGCCACTCAATAGAATTAGATAAGACAATTAAGAAGCAGAAAAAACATGAAACGCTCTACGATAAAAAGTATTTTAGCAAAAAAATATTGTAAGCCCAGCGTACATGTTGAAGATGAGGCAAGCTTACCGTTAAGCTCAAATAGGAGATATCAGCGATAATGCGCTGAATATGATCATATCTGACAATGTCAATTAATCAAAAATATAATCATAAAAGGATAACATATTTAGCAGATATTGAGTTCACAACCTGAATAAGTTGATATGGAATAATCAAAATATAAAGTAAGCACGTTTTCCATATTGCATGATATAGCTTAAGAATAAAACACGTACGCAAATGTGATATATCATGTAGCATACTAAAACATGAAACAAGAGGATCATGGTACCCATAAACAATTTAAAATCTCTTTTTCGAAAGTATTATAATGTTTAAGTAAGGGATAATGACAAGGGATTGATTTCGAATATCAAACCATTTTCAAGCATGGAAACCGTCTCAGTAGAAGAACCCGACAAACTCGTATAATCATATTAAGCATGCTTTGATTGCTAACGGTACATTACCCAAGACCACAAATCCATACGGAGTTTGTGTCGATAAAAAGCGGCCGAGGAAATTTAAGTGCGAAATATGACATAAAATTTTTATCTGGTTCTACATGATGAAGATGCATTCGTGTTCTTCTTCATGAGAATCATTTAATAAGCCAGGAAGATGGATTCTATTTTCACCAATATTTATAATATGTTGAGTATTTTCTTTATCTGTAGAAAATACAATATGGCTATCGAAACAGATAAATATAAGTTCTTGAAAACAATATGTTATTAATATTAAAGACCTAATATTACAGGATGAATTTTAAATACATTAATTTTGTGATAAATAAAAGCTAAAATGAAATAAATCACATGTTATAGAATTAACAAAACCTAGTAAGGTATGCTTCTTTAAAATTTCCAATGTAGCTAGCACCAAAATAAAGCACAGAAATTTGAGATATATACAGTTGAAACTGAGTCAGGAAATAATTAAATTGTTTCCCTACATCCCATTGGGCCAAGTATTATTTATTCGTACCATAATCTTTGCTGAAAAATGTTTGTGTAGCAAAGAATGTGGAAGGGAATCTGTGGCAATATGAGAATGTAGTGGATAATTGACATTCGTGGGGATCTTGTTCATGATAAAACATTTAAATGAACCATAACGAAATTTGTGATTTTTGTAGGATTCTATCTCTTAAATTGCTTTGGGTTCTTGTCTCGTTTTGCCTCCATCGTTGTGATGCTTAAAAGTGGTACAAATGAAAGTCTTGAGCCCGTGGTTATAGAGTGAGTGGTCTCTTTATAGAGGGATGACATTGGAAAAACAAATTTTTGTTAAAGAAGATTGTGAATTATGATTGTGGTGGGAAAAGGTCTTATGTTATTGATTTCTGAAAACTTTATGTATATGATATGATTAGATTTTGTGACACGATAACCGATACGCCCAGCTTGGTATATGAAATGTAAGGATTCTATATATGATCGAAAGGTGAAGCTTAGAGATCTAGTGAAAATGCGTCCGTTATGCAGATTTAGTATCTTCATGATGTTGTTTATGTGGGATCTTAGTGTTCGTTGGACGAAGAATAACGCTCACTCTACGTTGTCTATTTCATTTTAAATCAATTATATGATTTAAAGCTATATGATTTATTTTCTATTTTTGTTTCGTTGCCACATATATATAACCGTTTTTATATGTTGTAGATTTTATAGTGATGAAATGGCTAAATGGGGATTCCATGAACTTGGTCAGCAGAGATGGAGAAATACCGCGTGAGGGGGATGAAGTGTTTTGAAATTGTTTTCAAGTGATGATGATCATAAGAAATTTATGGATGAATATACATTATTTTATTGAAGATGGGTCCTTTGAGGATTTAACATGCATTCAAATGATGTATGCTATTGGAACGAAAGAGTTAGTAGAGTAACTTTGGTGTCGAAACTCTCTCGAACTTCTAGTTTAAGTTGCTCGGACAACGCAATTCTTCTTCTTTATTAAATGGCGACAATGGGTACTTGCTGAATTCGTTTTATATACTACAGAAGGAACAAGTTGAATCAAATCGTCCTCGAATTTGGTTTATCCCTTTATGATCTCCGTCTTTTATCAAGGAATTCCGATCGATATAGGCAAAAAACCAAAATGTTAAGGATGTTGTGGTGGAATACAGATTTGTTTTATGGAATGTGGGATTAAGCATGGGTTTGGACTCTTATGATAGTGGTTTGAAAATAGGTTATTCGTTGAGTAACTTATTTTTGTTGTTTTTTTAAGATATTAAGTAAAGTATTTACGTTTTTTGTTGGGAAACATATGTAACTTTTTTATATTTTAATATAGATTATTTTTCTTATATCTTTATTGATATAAATGTAGATAAGGCTGTCAATAAATTTTTATTTAGGCGTTTCAGTTTCATTTCGTCCCGACACTTGTCCCGTGCCGACTCGGTGCTACACCAGGTCGAATGTTTGTATCTAAAAGGGTTGATAGCATGAATGATGAATCGAATGTTTTACTCAACAATTTTTACATGTATATTTACACCAACCAAACTTCTGTAACTGAGTTTTTTTCCATCACCAAACATTTGGACTCAAGTTTCCTACCAGGTAGTATAAGACTATAAGGAGTTAAAGCTATAAATTTCACCAATATGGCCACCAAAGTCCACGTCCAGGACTAGCTCCTCTGAACTAGATAAAGCAATTTATTTCTTCATGAAATACAGAGCAGTAAATATCAAGAGAAGAGAAATGAACTTCTTGGACCACAACACATGGAAACTGTATGGTAATAACATTCTAGGCCATACAGCATTAAATGCAGTAGGAAGAAGTGACCATTCCATGTGATGATGACCACAGAATAGTCAGTTATATAAGTGAATTTCTTTTCAACAAACCAGCTCCCATATATTACTTTTCACATTCTCTTATAAGAAGATAAGACCAAGAGACATAATTTTACTTATAAGAAGTCCAACATGAGATTTAGCAGTTGCTCATAATCCAACTTACTAGCTAGATAACTACAATTGGAGCTTTAGCTGCCCAGATATCAAAACTATAGTATTAGGTTTGACTTCATTTCCCTTTCACCGATAATAACGATAATATTGTATGATTTATTACCAAATCTGATGAGAAGATGGGCATGTTATGGGCATATTTAAGAAATTATATATTTTACTTAATCTCTTGAGTCTCAAAATTATCCACCGTCTAAAATAAGTATATATTAATGGACATCATATGCACATATTGATATAGTCTAATTACATTGAATAGTTTTACTGATACACACAAAAAGAACTTACACTGGTGGTGATCCTTGGACATGGACAACTCAAGCCCCGAAACAGCAGAAAATACTGTAACAAAGGAAATTAACATTCTATCAACAAAATCACCAGTTCACCAACGCATGAAAGAATAATCGTTTTGATTTTATTATACCTGACATTGCTGGAGTTAGCAATCCATCCCCAATGACCATGCAAGTGCCCAAAAGAACCAGAAGCAATAAAGCAATATGCAAAGATTTGTGTCTTTCAAGGAAAAGTTTCACCCTTGAGCTGTTCTTTGTATCAGGGGGGTGCTCAAGCTTGTAAGTTGACAAAGCTTCATCAGAAACTTGACGATTCGGAAGAAGCCCAACATTAGCATGCCTACATATCAAGGAATAAAGAGCAAAAGTACCACCTGCAAACCATATCATACAAATCACCTTCATTTAATCGAATACAGAATTTAAGCATAATCCAAGAATGCTGCTACTTACCCTCTCCATTGTCATCAGCTCTTAGGACAATAAAAACATATTTGAACAAAGGAACCAAAGTTAATGTCCAAAACACAAATGAAAGAACTCCATATATTTCTTCATTTGTCTCTGAATGATGAATGTCTTCTGCAAATGTGCTTCTATAGACATACAGAGGGGAAATGCTTAGGTCACCATACACAACACCCAGACTCTGATAAGCTAATAGCAGTGTGGTCTTCCAAGAATCCTTCTTACAGAAACAACAATCATTCAATTAGTCCCAAGGAGAAAAAATAGGTGTTTAGCTGAGCTATAAAATTAAAATGAAAAAGCATATAAAAACCCACCAGAAAATATTAACATTAACAATTACATGTCCCAATGCCTCTGAAGAGGCTCCCGCCTAAGCGGACTAGGAGGGGGATGGGGTCGGATAGTATGCAATTCAAAAGAAAATAAACGAATGTATATACCTTTCCGGTGTTCCAGCACTTGCCATAATCAATATCCATGACTAGCAAAACCAAAATGCTTCAATTAATTCGATGAGGATTTTGCCAAAAAAAAAAAAAATAGAAACAAAAATGGAAGGTTTCAGCAAAAGATGGGGATAAACACAAGCAAGAACCCACTAAAACACCGACCCATATCTCCAGTCTCCACCCACAGATAAAAGGCAAAAGCGAAAGACAACCCACTTTTCAAGAAAGCCAATTCAAGATACCACATAAACAATACATTAGCAGAACAGCTTTTAAGCTAAAAAACAAAGGAAAAAAACAAGAATTTGAAAACTACCAAGAAGCTAATACCCAACAAAACACCATTAATGTAATGCTCATGCCAAATCTCATGCATTTGCTCATCACTTTTTGTTAACTCGCTTAATTAATTCAGCTTAAATAAAGCAAGAAACCCAACAAAAAGTTATCACTTTATTATATACCAAAAAGTTATCCTTATGCCAAATCTCATGCATTTTGCTCATCACTTTTTGTTAACTAACATAATTAAATAAACTTAAATAAAGCAAAAAAACCCTAAAAAAAAGTTAGCAACTAAACTATATACCAAAAAAGTTATCCTTATGCCAAATCTCATGCATTTGCACACCACTATTTGTTAATTAACATAATTAAATAGACTTAAATAAAGCAAAAACCCAACAAAAAGTTAGCAACTTAACTATATACCAAAAAATAGATTATATAGTAATATCCCATTTATCAAACTACCTCTTCTAGTTGAAGAACTTTTTCAACAGAGAAAGTGTACCCCAATTCTGGTAGGGAGTGGCCAAAATAACATGACTATAGTCTAGAGGTAGTTGAATAATCACAATCAATTACAGAATGTTGAGCCCCACAAAGATAAAATCCATTTTGTGTTTAGAAGCATCAAATTTATTCTCATTTCTTAAGCAGTTTAACCACACTTAAAAAACTGTTGATATAACCATATTACGTTTATGATTTCTTTTTGTATGTGCACACATGTCACATGTGCAGTATATTGTAACGTGGGTTAGATATATTGGCAACTTCCTACCACTTAAGTAGAGCTGTTAATGCACAAGCTCAACCCAGAGTCTCGGTACAGAGGCAGGAGGCGGGGCTCAGAAACTCAGGCTCGGAGAGTTGGTGTTCTTCGAGGCTAGGTTGGTGGGTGAGTAAGAACCGTCATTTCGATTATATGATTATTATTATATATTAAAATAATTTTTATTATAATTTTGTGATGATTTGAATTTATTGTAGAGACGAGTGTTGTTATGATGATGCTTACGTTATAATCTAATTAATGTCAATGTTTAATTTATTTATTGACGATTAAATTCATTTTATTATTTTATGTATTCAATCACTATAAATTTGAAATTTGCATCCAGTGAAATTTATTTCAGCTAAACTAGAGTTTTAATTTCCAGCTAATTGAAGCGAATTGTAATGACTTGGTAAAAGGCACTCGTTGGTGGTGACAGGAATCAAAAAATTTAATTTCCGGGTTAGAACAAACGATAACAAGCTACACAAATAAAGGAATGGATCACAAAATTAATGAAAAATAAGCCATGTTTGGGTTGTGGGTGTAAGGAATCAAGAGAAACTTATTGGAAAATTGAGCTCCTAATTTGGACTCGTATCGAAAAGATTAAACAATTAATTAACAAAGAAATTATTGATAAGTATTAAGCTCCTAATTTGGACTCGTATTGAAAAGATTAAACAATTAATTAACAAAAAAATTATTGATAAGTATTTTAGTGTATGGTGTCGGTTTTCGAGGATGGGTTGCTTAGATATATTTACTTTCATTTACCATTCAATCATGCATCTATCAATTTGACCTCTTTATCACACATCCTTGATTATTATTATTTTTTAATCATTATTCATATTTCCCAATCACAGTATTAACTGTCATTTCATGAAAAAATATAGATGCGAAAAATAGTGAAGAACCACTCACTTCACTGTCCGCTTCAGGTCCACTTCCCGAGTCAGCGCCCGCTCCGAGCGATTCGAATTCCACTTGGCACAAATCGAACTCTGAAGCTTTTGGGTTTAGTGTTAAAAATCTGACAATAACTATATATTTCTCCCATCTCAAAAATGTTTGATCATCTAGATTAATGCACATAAAAAGAGAAAAATAAGTTGTATAATAATCAATCACCTTGAAAGAGAAAGAGAGAGTATGGACATAAAGGAAAAATATAGCTTTGGAAATGTAAGAAATCAAATATTTTGATATAAAATAAAACGTTAGATGATAAAACATTTTGAGACTTATGGAGTATTAAATATTAAAAATATTTACTCCCTCTATTCCAAAATGTTAGGAAATTTTTTTCAAATTAGAAATCCTTAATGATTTTTATTTTGACCAAATATCAAGTAAAGTATTGAAGTCAAAATATTAATTATTCAAATTGCATTAAAATTTATGTAGATCAAAATAACCCGTATAAAAATGAATGGGTGAAATAACCGTTCAACGATATTATGTTGATAGTATGTAAGTTTCTACCGATTGGAGTATTTAGGAATTGAAATTAAAAATTTCGAAGTTGAGTAGTGGAGAATTCAACAAATTGGTGGTTGGTGATATATATTTAGGTTTATTGGTGGGACAGGAGATAGTATAAATGATTTCGGAATAAAATGATGTCACAGAGGCTAGTATTATATGAGTAGTAGTTGATGTCATGGAAAACTTTACATTTGGAATCGGTTTCATTGGCGAGATTTAAATGCGGAAAGTGGAGAAATTAGCAGAAAGCAAAATGGGGCTTAAAGCTGGGTCGCATATATCTTACCATCCTCGTCTTCTTCATCATTATCCAAACACAAACCCGTCGCTGACCCCTCTTTGGCCGAACTCGCTCTGTTTTCCCCCACTTGAGAAAAATTTTCTTAGTTTCTTGAGTGCTGTTGCTGAAGCGATAAAAGTTGATTTTAAATGCTCCTGCAAATCTCCTCTGAAACAAGGTAAGAAAGCTTGAATCTTTTGAGATATTTCATGAGTTTTGATATGTTTGACTTTGGTTGACTTTTGAGGAATTGAGTTTTAAAGGTTGAGATATTATAGAAGTATTAGAACTTTGTATTAAGTGATTGGAGGTAATTATAATGATTTTTGGGGGTTGGATTGTGTCGATTGGGTTAGTTGACTTTTAGGTTGACTTAACAGAATTTCTTTAAATTGTATAATAATGTTGTTATGGGACTTTAATATAGTTGTTTTAGGAGTATAATTTGGATGTTTGAGGTTGATTGGTAAAGGATATTGTTGAGTTAGGTTATTTCAAGTTGAGAGTAATGAGTAGGCTTTTGAACTAAAAAGGTTGATTATAATGGGTTAATTAGTTGGTGATTGGTTGTTGAATTGATTGAATGTGACTAACGTGTTATTGTTGGGATAATAAAGTGATGACCGAATATTGGGAGTTATGAAAATTAGGTAAATTGAATGTAGTTAAGTTGGAATTTTAAAGTGTATATCTTAATTTCGAGGATATGATGATTACTAAAGGTTAAATTGGTGTGAGGCGTGGTATAATAATCGGGGTTTAAATACGTGGTAAGAGGTATTCACGAGGAATGTGTTATAATGTATAAGCTTAACTTTGAATAGGAGTTGAGCACAGACTGTACGAGGGCGCATAGTTAGCGTGCGTTTGTGGGCTCGGTAGAGTCAGGCTCTGCGATAAGGGGACCTTTCATATATATTATGTTATATATATTTTTGCATGTTGTCTTGAGAATATTCTAATATGTGTATTGTGTGACTATGATTAATATTATGTGGAAACATGATTCATGTTATGAAATAATTGAGATTTTGATTGATATTATGAGATAATTGTGATTATGAGTTATATTATGAGATAATTGACATTATGATTCATATGATGAGATACTAGTGATTATGATTTATATTATGGGATAGTTGTGAATATGATTCATGTTATGAGATTGTGTGTGGCTGTGTGCTGTGTGTGTGGCTGTGTCAGCGTATTATTGGTTGTGTGCGAGATGTGTTTTGATTGTTTTGTGTGTTGTTGCTTGGGCCCGGTGGTGACCCCGTCGGGAGGTTTAGTGTGGTGTGCATATTGTGTGGGTAGCCAGGTGGTCGGGAGGTTTGGTGTGATATGCGTTGAGGGGTGTAGCCTCGGTCGGGAGGGCCGAGGTGGAGGCTTTCATCTCGATTGACCCCAGGTGGATTCATGTGGTATTATTTGGAGGTGGATTCCTCGTATGTGTATTATTTGGAGGTGGATTCACCGTGTGGGTATTATTTGGAGGTGGATTCTCGTTTGTTTCTTATTTGTGGAGGTGGATTCCTCATTTGATGACTTTTGATTATCTTGTGTTGTGGCCGGTTTTTCCACTTAAATGAATATCGTTATTTATGATTATAGCTTCAAGTAGTAACATAGTATTAATAATAACTTGTCGTATAAAGAGGATTATGTGAGTTGTGGATTGTTATTCATTATGTGAATGCAGTTAATGTATATGCATATGTTATATATAAGTATGAATATATGTGATGGGATCGATGCGTGGTATTTGGCATTTTCACGACTTAATAGGCGACTCCACATTATGGGCGGGCGTTTTATGCCTAGGTTTCTAAGGGGTTGATCGCTGAGGTTGTCAAGAAGCTGCATTGATAGGCTGCGGATTGAAGATTGTAGGTGAGGCGACAGTGGCATAGAAGATCCTCAACAGTCCTTTTCCTCTTGTTATGTTTTCTAGCATTCAAACTTGTATTGAAATTAGGTGTAATATGTTGTATTGTGGAATTATGTGTGTATTGTATGGTTGTATTTTTTCGAGGGTTGATGTAGTTTCGTTGGTGTCGTTTTTGTGATGTATTGTTAGTTCACGCGATGGACAAAGATGTATTATTATTATTAATGTCGAATGAAATGCTTTTTATGTTGTCATCCGTGATTGGTGGCTACGGTGTCTGAGGTTATTGATGATGCATAACCTCAGGCGGCCGACACAGGCGAGGTCGTTAAATTTGGGTATCGAGCAGGTTTCAATTTTTGCAGTGTTCACATTGTGGTTATGTGCACAGGTGTAAGATGAATTCAGTGGTTGTCGATATCCAGTCTTCTTTACAGATGCAATTTTTCTTAACTTTGTTGGATCGTTATTTGTTGAGGATACCACAGGAAGATTTTTGTCGGCTAGCGTGTGGCGCCGCAGGAGGTTGAGATGAATCGTATTCGTTGTTGTGGGCCGACATAAGAATTGACGGTTAGTAACTTTGATAGTATGACAAGTTGGATTATGAAGAGTGCTTTACGTGTTGTCATTGATGTTACTATCACGGATAATTGGGTTCATTGAAGTTGAGTAGATTACATGCTTTTACTTTCTGGATAACGGGTTGTTATCAAGGATGTGAACTTCAACGAGGGTGAAGCGTGTGGAAATGAATGCTAGATATGGGTAGAATTTGTTGGAATTTGGTTGGAGAGAATGTCCACGAGGATGTTAGGACGGAATCTATAATGTCGGAGTTGGGTTGTTAAGTGGTTGAGGTATTTATGTAAACCTAAGAGTGTTAAGGGTAATCTAGGGTTTGGTGGTGTAAGATTATTGATCCTTAGATCCGTGAAGTTAAATTTATACCTGAAATAATTGGTGAAACAGTGTTGGTGATAATTATGGTGGTTGGACCCAAGTGTTAGGGTAGAGAGAGAATTAATTTAATTGACGTATAGGGATGAATGGCTTGGGAAGATGGAAATAAGTTAATAAATCTTGTTGTCAGGTGTGGGAGTAGCAAGAAGATGAGAGGCAAAGGGAGAGAATAATGCAAGTGTGGTAATAGGTTGATATTGGAAATTATTCGATGGATCTTAGGGAATTGAGGATAACGCGAAATGGAAAAATTTTACCACAAAATGTGTCACGCGATTGAGTGAAGTTTGTATGAGGATTATCGATCATCCCAGATGCATTGGAATATGTTTGTCACGTCACGAAATATTATTTGGAAAAAATTGGTATTGGTGAAATTAAGTGTGTGAGTACTCTACTAGAGAATATAAAGTTGGATTTAATGTAACTGAGCAGATTGGGATAAAAATGAATATTTTAGTTGATTGTCATTATGAAGTTCTAAGTTGTTTAAGTTGTGAAGTGTTGCTTGAAGAATAAAGTGGAATAATAAAAATTTTGGGACTCTGGAGAAAGAAAAGATGTTTAGTAGTACTCTATTAATAAACTATTTAAGTGAGATGGAAAATTGATAATGATGGGTGTAGTAAGTCTAAGGAAGGAGGAATTGTTGCAAGAAGAAAGTAGTGGATATATCAGTTGGTGGGACTTTGGGAGAAATTACCGAATCACAATGGAAAATGTGTTATGTATCAAATTCGGGTGAAAACCATTCTTTCACTGAATAATAAAACTTTGAGGCTATCTTTGTTGAATAATTTTATGAAATAAGGATCTTAGCGAATGGTGATATATTATTTAAAAGGCATTGATAAATAGAGGAATTTTGGGAATTCTGAGAACATATGATTGAGATTAGGTTGAAAGCTTGTGAAGATTTTTGGTGGTTGATGACACAATGTATGATGAAGTTGTGTATAATTGCATTATGATGAAAGCATTGAAGCACGGAATAGAACCGTTGGAAGGTATGATATGTGGAGTATATGTATCTTTGGTGTAGGATAGGTAAGGTTGTAGCAGAATGAATTGAGAAAGGAGAAAGTTGAAATTAAGATATAAATTTGGTAATAATAGTTGGGTATCAAAGATTTAATTAATGGTATAATTTGGTTATTCGAGTAGTCAGACTTGAATATATTGTATGCAATTATATATAACGAAGAATGTTGATTTGGGGAAATTTGAATTTTTGGTTAAGTGAGTTGAGTGGCGTTATAAGAGGTGAATCTCATAAATTATGATTAAGTGACGTGAATAAATTGCTAAGAAGGTTAAAGGTTAAATGAATCAAAAAGAGGCAGTTTGACTTGCGTCGGGAATAGAGGACTTCTGACATTAAAGGTGATAAAGGGGCAAAATGTTTGGATATTATACGTTTACAAGATAGGTGATAGCGGTGTGTTCAGATTGAAAGGCGAGGATAAATTTTTGAGATGAGTTGAGGTTATAAAAGTGAATTCTAAATAAATTATAAGATTTGAAATACCCAGGCTCGCTCGGAGGGTTGGACTAACGGTAAGGAAAATTGAGTGGGAGTGGTAGCGAGAAATATCAATGAATCTTGGGATCACAAAAACAAAGCCAAGAGAAATATGATGGTGCAATGTATGGGTTCATAAATGGAAATTGTTGTTTTAAGGGATAGTATGATGGGGAACTAATGATGTTGATGCGCTTGATGTTAGTTAAAGATTTAATTAATGGACCGAGTGTAGATGAAGGTTGACAAATTCGAAGGGACAATGGAGTATTAACAAGTATGGTAGAATATACGTATGTTGCACCCCTAATGAATCGTGAGGATAATTATGGGAATAGGCTAAATGGGGGTGTATAATGTGGACTTGCTAGTTTTGAGGTGTATTATGACTTGAGAATAATTGGTATCGTGAGAGAGGAAGAGCGAGGTTGTTGACCCGTAACTCAGAGGATGCGAAGTCACACTTATGATTACGGTTGCTTGGTTCGGAGACATGCTTAAGCAAGGATGATAGTGGAATTGTTAGGAAGTAGATACAAAGTTTCCTGTAGGTTGAATCATGATGTAAAGCATGGTACAAATTTTATGTGGAGCAATCATAAGATTCTATGCATTTTATAATGGTCATGAGGACGTGAGTCAGATGTGAAACGTCGTTTGTGGTTGTTAATGATAGGCAGTGGGGCGTCGGCTAAGAATCTGACGATTGGAATTCGTGAATTGAGGAAAAATAGGTGAGAAATGTTATGTGTTGATCCGGTAAAGAAAGGCACTTGCTCGGAAAGTAGTGACTATTGTAGCATGAGGATATAAGATGTATTGAAGTGTAAGACTGAGTTAACGAGGAGATGATAATTTAAGTAAGAGGAAGGACTCCACGGTAATAATAACTTCAGCGGTGTTAGGATAACTTTTAGCGGGCTATTGAAGAAATGTTGAAAGAAGCCAAGAGCCGGGAGGAAGGAAAAATGACATTGAGTGATGAAAAGAACTTCTGAAGAATAGGAAACTTGACACTGACTACAAGCGGAAATAACTTTTGATATGTTAAATTAATGAAGGAATGGCATGGAGTGAATCTTATAATATAGCTAAGTGAGCAGAGATGAGGATTCATGAAATGTATACGGGAGAAGGAAGTGCAAGGAATGTAGGGGAATTGTGTTAATGTCTAACTATTCTGGGTAAAAGGGGATATTGATAGCTATTGGAGCTAGTAATAAGTTGTTATGATAGGGGGTTATCAAGCAAGTGGTGTGAATGATTGGTGGACGTTGTAGCATGGCTATATATATGTTGTAAGATGCTTAGGATGTAGGAATTTGATGTTGATAAATGTCGCGGTAAGGCTGAAATGTATGATGTTAATAATGAACTTAAAAGGTATATCCGGTATGAGTGAAGTTGAGCATAAGGATAAAACTTCGTGAGTGTATGTGAATGGTAAATGAATATATAAGAAAAGAGGTGTGTGATGATAATGTATTGGCGAGTGGCGATGTAATGTAGTAAATATATATATATAAGGAGGTAAGATTTGTTAGGAGGATAAAGTACGCTCACGAAGAGGTATTTTAAAGGACCTTATATGTGGGAGCATTACGAAATGGTGGGATTATTAGTGGTGTATTATCTGTTGGTGTATGTTGGGAACTTTGGGTATTTCTTATATTCGGATTTCATGATGTCGGTAATGGAAAATTTGATGAGTGGGGTTACGATAAGAGGAATTTACTTGGGCGTTAATGAATCGATGGTCAATACTTGGTGATATGATGACCGCAATTATGTAATGGTTATGGGTGATATCGATTGATATGGATATCGATAACATGATAAAATATGAGTTGATGGTTGTGGGCGTAATATGAGATATGAGAGGATGTATTTACGTGGTTGAATTTGTGTGGTGATGATTATGATCTACGATTAGATTGTGTAATATCCATTTGCGATAAAAAGTAATATTCGGGGGTACGTTGCGAATGTATTTCACGAGGTAATGCGTCTACGGCTTGATGACTATGTTGGGATAATGTGATTGAATTTGACAAAAGATGCCATGATATTCGATAATAAGAGCATATTGAAGAGTTGGAGACGATAAGAAAAATCGGTCTTAAGTAAATTTCGAGGGCAATTTTATAAAATTAAGGTAGAATAAAATAACTTGGTTCTTACGATATTATGTTGATAGTATGTAAGTTTCTCGGTGGGAGTATTTCGAGGTGAAATTAAAATTCCCGAAGTTGAGTAGTATAAATGATTTCGAGATAAAATCGTTGTACCGAGACTACTAATATATGAGTAGTAGTTTATGTCATGGAAAATTACATTTGGAATGGAATTTCATTGTG
Organism: Lithospermum erythrorhizon; assembly: GCA_019722365.1. Lineage (NCBI taxonomy): Eukaryota > Viridiplantae > Streptophyta > Magnoliopsida > Boraginales > Boraginaceae > Lithospermum > Lithospermum erythrorhizon. The sequence continues at coordinate 21,951 of JADFUC010000702.1, read as the reverse complement.
AGATTTAAGAAATGCGGAAAGTGGAGAATGCTTAAAGCCAAGCGAGCCTGTGGGTCCTTAAATATCTTACCGTCGCTTTATCTTCGTCATTATCCAAACACAAGCAAATCCCTTTAACCCACTGCAGAACTATTTCTCTTATACATGAAAAATTTTCTTCAATTAACGGCTCGAAGACAATAAAAGTTTATTTTAAAGCTCTTCATAAATCATATACAAAACAAGGTAGAAAAGCTTGAATCTTTTAAGGATATTTCATGAGTTTTGAAATGTTTGACTTTGGTTGACTTTTGAGGAATTGAGTTTTTAAGGTTGAGATGTTATAGAAGTATTCTGGGCTTGTGATATTAAGTGATTGGAGGTAGTATAATCGATTTTTGGGGTTGAATTGTGTGATTGGGTTAGTTGACTTTTAGGTTGACTTCTTCCAAATTTCTTTAAATTGTATAATAATGTTATGGGACTTTAATATAGTTGTTTAGGAGTATAATTTGGATGTTTTGAGGTGATTGGTAAAAAAATTGTTGAGTTAGGTTATTTCAAGTTGTGAGTAATGGTGGGCTTTTGAACTAAAGGTTGATTATAATGGGTTAATTAGTTGGTGATTGATTGTTGGATTGATTGAAATATGACTAACGTGTTATTGTTAGGATAATAAAGTGATGACCGATTTTGGGAGTTATGAAGTCGATAAATTAAATGTAGTTAAGTTGGAATTTTAGAAGTGTATCTTAATTTAGGGGGATAATAAGATGATTACTAAAGGTTAAATTGAATTGTGAGGCGTGGTATAATAATCGGGGTTTAAATACGTGTTAGAGGTTATTACGGAATGTGTTATAATGTATAAAAGCTTGCTTTGAATAGGAGTTGAACTGGGCATACGAGGGGCTAGAGTTAGCATTCTTGTTTGTGGGCTCGGGCGAGTCCAAAAAATCACTTAGCGATGGGGACCTTTCATATGTATTATGTTGTATATGTTGCATGTATTATCTTGGGACTATTTTGATATGTGTATTGTGTGACTGTGATTGAAATTATGTGGAAATGGTGATTTATGATTAAATGTTGTAAGCTTGATTGAGATTTTGATTGATATTATGAGATAATTGTGATCCGCAGGTTATATTATGAGATAATTGAGATTATGATTCATATAATGAGATATTAGTGATTATGACTTATATAATGGGATAGTTGTGAACATGATTTATGTTATGGAATTGTATGTGGCTGTGTGCTTTCATTATTGGTATTGTCTTTGTGTGTGTTGTGTGCGAGATGTGTTTGATTGCTTTTGTGTGTTATTTGCGGAGGCGGTGGTGACCCGACCCCGGGAGGTTTGGTGTGGTACCATATTGTATGGGCGGCCAGGTGGATTCGGGAGGTTTGGTGTGATATGCGTTGAGGGGTGTAGCCTCGGTGGGGAGGATGGAGGTGGAGGCCTCGTTTGAGTTATTTGGAGGTAGTTCCTCGTATATTGTATTATTTGGAGGGTGGATTCCTCCCATGTGTGTGTTGGAGGTGGATTTCTCAAATGTTTACTGGCCCCGGAGGTGGATTCCTCGTTTGATGACTTTGATTATCTTGTGTGTTGAGGCGGTTTCCACTTAAATGAATAGCCATTATTTATGTAACATCATATAAGAGGATTACATGTGTGAGGATTGTGGGTATTATTCATTATGTGGTTTGGTTAATGTATATGCATATGTTATATATATAAAGTATGAATATATGGCGTGGGATGATACGTGGTATTTGTATTCGCTCTAGAACACAGCAGGCTCTGTCTATGGGCGGGCGTTTAGTACCTAGGTTTCTAAGGGGTTGTCGAGGTTGTCGAGCTGCATTGATAGGATTGAAGGTGTAGAGTGAGGCGACGGTGGCATAGAAGATCCTCGGTCTTTTCTGCTTGTTATGTTTTAGCATTGAAACTTGTATATTGAGAGGTCTGTAATATGTTGTATTGGCCAAATTATGTGTGTATTGTATGGTTGTATTTTTCGGGTTGATGTAAGTTTAAGATTTGTTGAAATGCGTTTTTGTGTGATGTATTAGTTCACGCGATGGACAAAGTAATATTATTATTATTAATGTCGAATGAAGTCTTTTTTATGTTGTCATCCCGTGATCGGTGACTACCGGTGTACGAGTTGTTGATGACCTTAACCTCGAGGCGGCCGACTTTGGGGCGGTAGATTATAGGGGTGAGTATTTTTTAATGTTAACTACGAACAAAATATTTAATTTAAACAACAATTGTTAGTGCATGGAAATTAGCCAATTGTTTCGTGTCATTACCAACATTAAATTTCTTGGGTTGGTTACAACGACTTCAAGAACGATGAAGATATTTTGAAAAGATTTTGTTTCCTTTTATGAAGAAGATCTTAATTGATATCATTATATCTATAATGAAAAAGGAAGTTCTTGGTCAATAAGTAAGAAGATTCACACGTCTTGCTTAAGAAGAAAATAATCGAATGTATTGAAGAATTTGCAAGATGGAAAGTTTTGTGTATGGTAATTATTACCATAAAATTGGATGTGCCCTCTGACTATACAGACTGTATGGAATACCAGTGAGCATATATCATTTGTGAGGAAAAGTTTTGAGATTTAATTCTTATTTGTAGAATTTGAGATGTCTTGAGTTGTTCATAAAACTCCCTTAGAATTATGCCGTTGTTCTTTGACGTCTTGTTGATGCTGGCTTTGTTATTGTTTACCGTTATATAAGTCACGTACTAGGAGCGTAGTATGGCGTGAAGGATAGGTATTTTGAAGTCGGGGAGTGCGAGGAGCATTAAATTCGAGAATAGGAGTAGAATAGAGTGTAGAAGAATAGGGAGCGTTAGTAAGTCACTTCATTAGGGTAATTGCTTACCTCAGGACTGGGTGATACGATTGACGCAGTACTTGATACATTTGTGTTATTTACTTTATAGCACCTTATTTAATATGGTGTCATAAATTTAAAATGGTGTCGTAATAGTGTAAGTACTAATATCATTAACGGTTGTACTAATTCATTTTATCAATTAATTAATGCATAGTATTTTTCAATGTACTTACTTAAAGTAATGTGTATGTATTTGTTAATGTGTCAAATTTTGATAATTTTAACCATAAAAAATGAAGAAATATATTTGACAATTTTTTTTTCCCAAAAGAAGAGTATTATATAGTTGAACGTACATATGCATACACCGTACCATTTATTAATATATGTTGCTCGACGTCAGTATTGAAATTATTTGGGGTTTTTTATGGGAATGTAGGGTGCGAAAGACAGAAGGGGTAAAATTCATCAATTGGGGTTAATGAGGAATGGTCAGGATTTCAACATAGATATTTATTTTATCATTAGATATATAAAATTCAATATAAATATTTATTTTTTGGAAGGAAAGAGTAAAAAGTGAACAAAAGCAATAAAAAATATTTAATCAAAGATTTAATTTGAACTATTATTTCAACTATATATAAGGTGTTCATGTAAATACCGTTCATATATTATGGATCCGTCCCAATATCCCTGAGTTAACTATTTTGCCAATATTTTCTCATACCAAGTATATATAATATATTAACCCAAGTATTGACCCTCCATTCCTGGGTTAACTATTTTGTCAATCTTTTCTCATACCAAGTATATATAATATATTAACCCAAATATTGAATTTGTTGTTGTTTTCTTTTTTATTATGTCACAAAGAATACCTGTCAATAAAATAAAAGGGCAAAAGTCAGGAACCATCGTTTCATACATTAAAAGATTCCGATTCTTCCAAGTAATTTTATGGTTAATTCATTTTAATAGATTTAAATTTATTAATTTTTTTTACTTTTAACTATTATTAACTTTAACGTAGTGACGATGGAGTGAGCAGTCGACTTTCCGCGAGGAAAGTTAGCAGTTAAAATGGCGATAATGAATGACAAGTGGTAGTAAACAAAATTAAATGGTAACTGAAACAGGAAAAACAAAAATGAAATGATACGGCGCTTTTCTTTAAATAAAATACGTCATTATAATATGGAGATAATGTGTGATGTTATTAGTTCGAGACATATATAAGGGAAACGATATGAATTATTATGGATACCTCGATTATATGTAAAACTTGAGAGATAATTGGCAAAGTGGTTCCTAATAATAATGGCATTAAATTACACTTTGATTCTTAATATTGTTATATTGCCGGTTTAGTGCCAGTAGCAGGACCAAAGTTGCGCTTTAGATTCCTTGAAACTAACGTTTACATTAAGAAATGCTATAAGCTTAGAAGTTGCACTTTGGTCTCGTAAGTGGCACAAAAGTTACACTTTAGTTATCAAACTAACGTCTGAGTTAATCTCAGGATGTTAAGATTTAATGAAAACGTTAGCTTGGGAACCAAAGTACAACTTTTGTGCTACTTACGGGGACTAAATATAAGCATAATACTATTATTTTAGGATCTTTACACTATAATTATATAAGAACTTTAATAAGAACATACCTTGATCCATAATAGAAATTTGAGGAAGATGACCAAACTAGACTCACTATTTGACTTAGCACCTGCTACTCCTCTTGGTTGTCTTTGATGAATAAGACATGATAATGCATAAGACTCCTTATATAGTAGTCTTAGTATAACAAAAGGTTTAAGCTACTAAATGTCACCCTTATTGCATACTTTAAATAATATTATTATGTGGCGGAGAAAACTCTTGGTATTTGTCACCAATATAACCATTCATGTATAATCATAATTTAAAAGCACTTTATTTATGAAACATAAACTTTAGTGGTCGCTTAAGGATCACTTTTATTTGAGCAAAACCATTCATACATATGTAAAATATTACGTCCAATCAACAAAGGCTTTCTGGCACCAAATCCACTACATGGCGATGTAAGTCTTAAGTGATAATCCCTTGATTAGCGGATCGGCTACCGTCGAGTTTGCTGAAATATCTTTGATAGATCGCTTTGTTTACGCCTTCTTATTTGTGAGCCGGTACTTTAAATCCATATGTTTAGCACCTTTCTAGTACATCATTTTTTAGAAAGAAAGAAACTGATTCTTGAAATTATCTGATAAATTCTCAGCGACTTAGGTATCTTGTCGACAATTCAAGACTTGAGATAAAGTTCAACAACCTGGCCTTGAATTGTTGCCTCGAAACATACAGCAATTAGAGCTCCATGTGGAAGTAGCAATAACCGATTGCTTCAACTTTTCCGTGATATATATCTCCTCGACTAATAAGAAAGTGTAGCAAATGTGAATTTCCTTAGTCAGCGTCAGTGATACGTCACGAATAACCAATCAAGTGAGGCTATCCAGGCCTTTTACCAATTAGCATGTAGTCGCGGGTGCCTTATAAATACCTAAGGACCTTAACTGCCGAGGCTTTCCGATTGGGAGATACATTAGGGATTGCTTTTGATATCGACCAAGCATACCAATTCTGGCGATATCCGTTAGGCTATATGTGAGGCATCACATTAGACTCCCGACCAACGTGCATAGTAGAAGATATCTTTCATTTCTTAGTTCCCAAATTATTTTATTACATTGAAACAAACTAAACTTGTCCCCACTTTTAGAATGAGACAATTCTGAAGCGACGACTTTTTCCGTTCTAAACTTCTACAAAAACATTATTGATATAAGCTTTTACGTGATAAGCCTATTCATAAGGATGCGTCATGGAATATTTCAATGCCATTCAAAATAAGATGCTTATATATATTTCATTTGAAAGTTATTAGAGAATTTATTTACATCGTGTAATAATCGACATTATTAGCGGCAAAGAAGAATGTCCAACATATAGAACTAAAATAATAAACTTACTCCACGACGCCGTGAAGATACATCGCCAGCGGTGTTTTCTTCAAAGCCATATGATGTAATGGTATTTTTTAAACTTTAGATATCGTTAATGGGGAAGCTTGTTTTGTTTGGAAATCAATGAAATTGATTCCGTTTATTATGCAGTGCGACGATTGTGTATCCCGATTCATTTTACGAGTTTGGTTAAATGTGATATCAAACTTAGTGTTCAACAGTAATTGTATATTCTTAGTGTGGGTTCGTGATAATTTAAGGGGTTATGGCGGTGCTAGATCTTTTCGTTAATTGTTATAATAGTAATTGGTCGATTATTATTATTATACAAGCTACTATTATCGAGCTTTAGAAGGTCATATGTATCTGAGTGGCGTTGATTTATATATTTCATGTATGAGGAAATTAGAAGCGTATAATTGAGAAATACGTTTACCCGATTCTGAGGATTACATTTTATGTAAGAATATCGATTGAAACGAAATAGAATCGATTAAATAGTTATTTGGGTGGTTCAGAATATTCTAGTATTGCAATACTTGAAAGATTATTGATATTGACTCGTTACTATTTAATTAAGCTAATTAATAGTTCGACTCATGCTTGACTAAATTAGTGTCTTAGCGAACTAATAGAGTTAACGAGTCAGTATCTTAGCGGGTTCTTTATCGGGAGCACAATTTAACACAGCACATATAACGAAACTTTAGGGTTTTATGACATAAGTTGAGAGTGGCTTTTTCATCCAAAACCCTAAGATAAATTTCCCCCACTTTTGTCAAAAATTCTCCCGAAAGTTTTCTTGGGTTTAGTTTTTGTTAAATGCTTGTTCTTAGCATCATCGGTTCTTGATTGACCTCTTTGGTGTGGACGACTAAAGGAGGTATCATACGATTGATATTGCAACAAGAATTTGAAGGAAGTCAAATTCCGTTGTGAATTTGAGCGTGTAAAATTTTTGGTGGAATTTACTCATTACCTTTGTAAAGTACTACCGTATATTGTAATTATATGTATTTTTGAATAATGTAGTAAGCACTTTAAGATCCCTGGAATTATGGATTTGTATTTATACTCATATATCCATAGTATTTTCCATCAGTGGTATCAGAGTCAAATAAAGTTGCTTTACATTATTTATTTTATGCTTGTGTTGTTTTTATCAGTTAGGTACATTAATTAGCACGTTCGTTTATTTAATTGATATTAAATATATCATGATGAGAGCCATCCACCATGTTCTTGATTATTAATTTCTGGCATGTGTTACAAGTTTGTGATGATATATTATCGTATTTTGTTAACATAGATTTCATTTAAATAAATTAAAAGGACGATTTAATTAGTTTTGTTTTGAAACAATTTTGGCGATGTTTGGGGAGTGTTAAATTTTGTAAATTACAAATAACTTACGGAACCTAGATAGCACTTAGAAGATCTCAAATTTTATAATTTTGGATTAACCCCAAGTCTTATAACATTTTGAGATTTAAATTTGTTTAATTAATAATTAAATATGAAAAATTTATTTTAATGAGCGACCCGATTGAGTTTGTTCAACAAAATTATGAAATTTAACTTTGTTGAATTTCATAAATTTTGAAAATTTTTTAAAGCCTCGAAACAATTTCTAGTAATTAAATTAAATAGAAATAGGGTTAAATATGGTATTATTAGCATAAATCGGCAAATGAGCTTCCGGCGACCCTGCGAGGCGGCGTCGGTGTCGGATTGGGCCGGGCCACGAACGCAAATGACCTGACGGGAGAACACAGCTACGGCGTGTCGATGGTGGAAGCCGTGTTAAGATAAATCCGAAGCGAATTATGATGTGTCTTTTTAATTTTGAAAACACAATTCGAATTTATTCCTTATTTTGGTTTCCTAAAATTAGCAGGACTAGTTATATTTAGATTTTTATTGATTGTTGTCATTTTAATCACCTAATTGATTGTAATTAATTATGTGACAATTAATTAATTTCCTTTATATTATATCTTTTAAATTAATTTAAAAGTGATATAACAATTATATTAACAATTTCACAACTTAATATATTTTAGAATATATTTGTGATAAATATTTTTTCTGATATGTATAATTAATAATTATTGGTAATAATTATTGAGTAGCATGTCTTATGATAATTGAGAGTTTATATTAATTAAATTTTAATATGTGTAATTACATGGATTAATTAATTTGATAATTACAAACATACATTTCTGATGACATTTAAAATATTTAAGTTCATTTATATGATTTAATAAAATTGACATATTTTATAATGATGATTGGAATGGAGGTATATAGATATGACCCGTTTATTTATTTTATATTTCTATGACTTAGTAATAATTGTAAATGGCGTTAAAGTCGTATTTTCTTGTATTTATTTATTTGTTGTTTTACCCAGCGGCTAATTTGTCTAAGATGTTAGTATATAAATATTGTAACAGTGAAGATATTGAAGATAGATTTCCACACGGTGGTGGACTCGATTGGATCCAGAGGTACAAGGAATACAGAATTAGGACTTATGTTTAGTATTTGATAAATACTTGTAATAGGTTCTAAGGAATTAAATATCGTATATCTCTTTAGATAATGCATTCTTGTTTATTTTTCATGTTGCATGTATTGCTTGATTATGTGCTAGTATGCATGAGTAAGCCAGAAAACAATGTAATAATAATCTGCTGAGTCAAAATTTAAGCAAAGTATCGACCAATTTTTAAAGTTGTGCGATCAATTGCATCGGTGGGCGCCGCCGTGATGGCGGGTGTTACAATATTTGCATTTGATATGACTATTTAATGAATCATGTTGAGTGATTTCATTGCGTTGTGGGCTTTCAAATGATCGATCAAGTATTAACACTTTGGTTTTAATTGGTATCTTGGCAGGTTTCGAATACAAATGTTGGGTAGCGTACTTGTAAGAGATCTTGGTGACCTGACTCAGTTATGTAGTTTTACATAATTGGTTGACAACCTACTATTATAGCTGGATTCAAAATGTATGCGGTGTTGGGTTTCAATTTAAGGTTGTGTAGATTCTTGATCTTGATATATTTAGGTGAAGAGATTTGAGTATTAGTATTTACTTTACAATTTATTTGTAAGTGTTTTAGCATGATAGTTAATAGATGCATTATTTTGTTACTTATTCTTGTAGAATATGTAAGCTACATTATTCTTGCCCACAGGAGCTACGCTTGAGCTACATTAACTTCTTCGTGTATGATGGTGCAAATTTTGAGACGATGGTCTAGTGAGTTGAAGGTTGTCTTGAGTTGCGGGATTAAATACGTCTTGTATAAAGAAATTCACATAAGACGCTTCCGGGGACAGATGTGTATGCATGGAAGAAATATGAGGATTGCATAAGAAGGACTACAAGCATAAAGTGTCTTATACTTTTACTCGGATGGGCGAAGTTCGAGGCTACGTATGATGGTATCACGTATATGGCATTCTCGAGAAGCTCTTGGTGAATCGAAGGAGGCGTGCGAGAATATAGAAATATGAAGCTTTTCGTGCTCTGGGTGACTACGGAGCCAAAGCTGCGATTCGATTCTTGGAGTTGAGGGTGATGGATCGGCCAAGTAGTGCGAGATCGCCGGAGATCTGTTGAATAAGCCCAGTTAGAGTTCTTTTCGCCATGAGATGCACTTTGAGTCGATATGTCTACTTAGGTACGTCAAAGGCTATAGCAAGTACAAGGTCGTCGAGCCACCGCCCGAGATTCATAAACAAATAACCATTCGCGATCTTAATGAATTTTTGGATGAACAAGGCGTCTTCGCTTCTACGTAGTTGCCTCACAGCGGTAAAAGTCCTTGAGAGCGAAGAGAAGGGCAAAGTGTCTGAGATGACATACGCCCCTTATTGCAAACTTCAGGTCCTTGGAAAGGCGCACGTAGGAAATTCAATCGAGGAAAAATGGTTTAATAAACCACCAGGCTTTAAAGGTGTGTGTTATTGAAGTTTGTACAACTCTAATTCTACTTAAAGTGGGTACTAACTTAGACAGTTTGTGGTTCTACCGTATTTATTAAGTAATATCTGAGGAACTTCGAAGTCGAAGTAGAAGACTTCGAAAGAGGGAAATGGATACGCGTGTGGGGAAATGGCGAAGGTTGCGGCCACTGCGGTAGGATCCATTAGTTTAAATTTCGCGGGCACTTGTTTTTGAACTTTTATCTCGGTTTACTATGTACCTGCGATTTCTTGGGAATATTATTCTATTTGTTTTGAATAATGATGGTTTTCATTTTGATAGATCGATGAAGTTAGGATCACCCGAGAAATGGGGTAGTATTGTTACCTCACTCCATGAAAATGGTCTATACGTTTTTTAGACATGATTAATGAGTCATATAACACAAACTTAAAGCGGAATAAGCTAACAACTTAAACCAAACATACTGTGGCATTTAGGATAGGTCACGTGCGAGAACCGAGAATCAAAACTCACTCGGTGGAATCTTGGAAGGTTTCGTTATGAATCATACGATAAGTGTGAGTGCTTTGCCTTTTGGGCAAAATGACGAAAATGCCTTTCCTTTGGCTTAAATGAAAGGGCAAGTGATTTATTAGGGGGATCATACACAGCGATGTGGGCGATAATGCGCAGAGGTTATAAGCTACTTAATTACATTTCTGATGACTTCACGGTGAAATACGGTTTTGTGTATCGATGAGACCTGAAACACGAGTCCTTTGAGAAATTCAAGGAGTTCCAAAATGAAGTACAAAACCAATTGAAACTTGAGAGCAAATAAAAGATTTTCGATGCGATAGAGGTGGAAATATTTGAGTCACGAGTTGATACTCATCTTAGGAAGTGTGGTATTATTTCTAGCTAAACTCGGCCCGAGGAAACGCCCGTATAATGGCGTGTCCGAAGGAAATCGAACCCTTCTTGGCATGGTTCGATCTATGATGAAACCTATCGATCTACGGTTAATTTTTGAGAATATGCGCTTCTAAGCGGCAACACCTTAAGCAGATGTCGACGAGTCGGCAGATAAAACTCCCATGAAGGCGTGGTTTGGGAAGATTCCCAAGTTAGGTTTTCTGAATTTGAAATTTGTGAAGCTTATGTTAAGAGATTAACAAAAGATAAACTTGCCAAATCATTAAATACTATTTCATAGGATATCGAGAAGCTTGATTGATTACTACTTCTACGGGCGGGGAGAATAAAATCTTCATTCTTGAATAGGGTATTCCTTGAAAGGAATATTTATCGAAGGACTAAAAAGTAATGGTGTTCATCTTGATGAAGCTCGAAGATATTGATGAAGTCAGCTCGTGCATCTAATGCGGAAGCGTCGGCCTTATGAGGTAGTACACTAACAATAGAAGACAGTTAGCGATCCATAGAGGCGTGGAAGAACTGACCGCAGGAGATCGAGCGGGGGATGCTTCCACGAGCAGTCTTTGAGGTATGGGTGAAGCTTTTCATCGTTGAGAGTGACGAGCCAGCTTCTTACAAAGCAATGAATAGCGTGGATGCTTGCTGCAGGAAATGGCAAATAATTAAATGCGATGCGAGATGGATTACATGTACTGGCTTGAGGTTTGGTCACTTGTTGAATTTGCAATGGAGTACATACTGATGAATGTAAATGGAGTATTTAAGAAGAAGCATGAGTAAAGACGGAAACATTGATGTTTTCAAAGCTGAACTTGTAGCGAAGGTTTCAAAGCAAGTTCACTGAGGGTGGGTATGTGGCTTTACTCGCCGGTGGTATCTTAAATCCATCCCGGTTCAATCGTAGCCATTCTTGCGTTCGTACATGAAATATAATAGAAATGGATGCTTGGGCGCTTTCCGAATGGAAATTTAGAGGAAGATGTGTGCGTGGTCCAGGCTTTACATGTGCAAGGGCTAGAGGTATCACCAGTTGCGAAGTCCATTTATGGTATTTAGCGATTTATCCATGAGTTGGAATCCTCGTTTTGATGAATCGATCAAAGAGTTTGGTTTAAATCAAGAAGAAGAAGAATCTTGTGTATACAAGAAGGTAGAATGGGAGTTATGTATCATTCGTAGTCTTGTATGTCGATGACATACTTATCGTTAAACAGCGTAGAGTTACTAAGCTTCAGTCAAAGGATTGGTTGTCTGAAATGTTTCATAATGAAAGGACTTAAGCCCGAAAGCACAATATATACTTGGAATAAAGATCCACCCGAGATCGAGCCGAGGGAGGCGGTGGACTTTGTCGGGGATGCTTGTGAATAAGTGCTAGGTTGGCATCAGTAATTCCGGGGAAGGGAGTATCTCCCAATGAGACATGGAGTTGACTCGGCGAGCATAGTGTCATTACTAGTCTTTGAGAGATGAGCAGGAGATGAAAGACATACCGATTGTCCCTTTCACCCAGTCAGCGAGATGAGAGCGAGAATGAAGGACATACCTTTGCAGCTTTGAAGTTTATAAGGATCCGTCGTGTATGCCCGTGTTGTGCGGTTGGGCGATGTGTCTTATGCGGTAAGTGTAACGATGGAGATACCAAAGCTAATCGGTGAAAGCCACTAGATTGCGGTGAAGTCGTCTTGAGTATACGAGAAGAACTAAAGATGCTTTCTTGGTATAATTGGAGATGAAGAAAGTTAGCGGTGACATGGTACGCGGCGCTAGTTTTAGTAGCAGAGGCGACTATCGTTCAGTTTGGGTATGTATTTTAATGCAACGGTGGGCTTGATATCTTGGAGGAGTTCAAGCAATGCGTTATCGATTCTACCACGAGAATACGGGAAGTGTCCAGCGTGGAAACGTAAGAAGCATGTTGGATAAAGAGTTGTGTTGACGAACTTGGTGGTAATTGCGTTGAGGGGACCGGTGGAGTTGCTTTGTGGCAATCTTTGGAGGCGATAGCTGCTAAGGAACCCCGGCCATCCGCAATCCAACACATACTCAGGCTCACTGATTAGAGATATGCTTGATAGAGGTGATGTGTGAAGTGCGTAAAGGTAGAAGCAGTGATCACGGCCGACCACTCTTAAACCGCTTCAAGTCGGGCCAAAGCGTGATGAGCGTCGTGAGAACATAGGTCTTAGGCAGAGATGTCGCGGTGGTGTTAGGTTAAGTGGGCGTCGATATGTATGTGTGTTATGTGAACAAATATTTGAATATTCTTGCTTAGCATATTTTAATATATTTATTTGTTATAATACATATGTTTAAATTTACATATAATACATGTAATGGTAACATCCTCGATGAGTGAAAGGTAAATTCCTAGGTTAGTCTATGTTTACAGAGAGGTAACATGAGCATTGAAATTACGTCTCTTTGACACACAGAAACAGCAGGATAGCCCAGGCCTTGGTCGGATCTTGATGGTTAGGGGCGTGGCGTCGTATGACTAACATGGTATTTTGATTAGTGATCAAGATTGATCACGTTGGTCTGAGGACTAGATTAATACCGTGGGTTCTTGGAGTCGGTATTTGGGGGCTGGTATGGCAAAGCAATTCATAGAAGATATGTATATTTGTGTCATATGATATTTGTTTAGAATTTTTAAGGTTCATCGATTCTTAGACTGCGATATATATAACTATACGTGTTATCCTGACTATGTACTTTGAAACATGACAATGCACTTAGCGGGGATTATAACGGCATATGTTGAATTGTAGCGGTGAGTGTAGCGATAGATGTTGATATATTGGAGGGATTTGTCCGTCCTTGATATACAAAGAAAGATCTCGGGGCCTACCAGCGCGGTTGAGTAAATTTGAGGAGTTTTGTGGACATGCCAAATGGTTATTCGAGTTCGTACTCGAGTAAAAGAAAGTTGTGGGTGTTCGCCTTCTTATAATTTAACTACGGCCCAGAGATCGTGATAAAAGGAATTGTAAGATAATGGAGTCGAGGGCAAGTGGGGTGTTGAAATCGTGATTGATTCCATTTATTATGCCGTTCGCGACGATTATCGATTCATTTACCGGTTAAGGTTAAATATTGATTATCAAAACTTAGTGTTCAACCCAGTATATTACTAGTGGGTTCGTGATAATTTAAGGGGTTATGAGCTTAATTGCTAGATGCTACTTTCGTGTCGTTATAATAATAAATGGTGAAATTAAATTATTATTATTATACAAGCACCTACTATTATCTGAAACTTCAAGAAAGTCCACTGTACTTGTCGGTAAGCGTTGAGAGTTATATTTCATGTATAGAAATTAAAGAAGCTGTCATAAGTGAGAAATGTATTTTTCAAATTCTGAGGATTCCACCATTATATGTAGAGATATCGATTGAACAAATAGAATCAAAATTAAATAGTTATTTAGTTGGTTAGGTAATTTTAGTATTTACGATAACTTGAAGATTATTGATCTTGAAACATTACTATTTAATTAAGCTAATTAAATAGTTCAACTCATTAACAACTTCTAGGTAGTGTACTTGAACTAATAGAGTTAACGAGGTATTATCTTGCTTGAGGGTTCTTTATCGGAGCTTTGTTTAACTAGTAGTATATAAAACTTTAGGGTTTTATGACTAGAAGTTAAGTGAAAGCTTTTCATCAAACCTCTAAGATAGCATGCCCCCCTTGGTGAAATTCTCCAAGAAGTTTTCTTGGATTTTGGTTTTTTCGTTCATCTTTAGCATAAATCGGTTCTTGATTGACCTCTGGTGTGGATAGGCTAGAGATATCATACGATTGATATTACTGAGAGGGGAGAAGTCAAATTCACGTTGTGAATTTAAGGCGTGTGGAGGCCACGAGGTGGAATTTACTTATTTGCATTGTAAAGAAATCTTACGTGTTAAATATATTGTAATTATATGTATTTGTTGAATAATGTAGTAGCGCTTTAAGATCTCTGCAATTATGGATTTGTGTTATGCTCGTATATCCATATTATTTTTCCATCGGTTTTAGTCCATAGATTGACTTAACTTTCAGCTTACGCACCAACTTTTTCTTGCCAGCCCGATTCACAAAACCCATCCCGAGTTGCGATCCATATAAACTTTCTTCCTTTAAGTCTCCGTTCAAAGTGGTTTCACATCCGTTTGGGTGAAGCTCCATCATAATGAACCCACTTAATGCCAAAACAAATCTTAAAGAATCCGCTTCTTAGAAGCCCAGGAAAATGGTTTAACTTTGTGAAATTCAGCCTTAACTTTCGAGAGGTGAAACCTTTATGACAAATGCGGCGCGAAAGTTATAATATTTCCTTTAGAGTCTCGTTTGATCTTTGAAGATCCATTTTACAACCGACTCGTTTTGAACCTTTAGACAACTCCAACTAAGTCCCAAAATTTTGTTGTGTGCGTCTATTTGATTTCAGCACAAATAACAAACGTGCAATTGTTACATTCCATGGCTTGATTGAAAAGCGGTTCTTTATCGATACTTAAGTCACATTCGTGTTGAGTGAGATAGCCGTGTCGTTAGAAATAGTGAATTAACTACGTCTTGTGGACTTTCTGATGCTATTTCTTGTGGTTAAATTTGATGCTTGTTCATTAGTGATTTCATTGATAGAATTGATATTGATAAGTTCACTATGGGACACCATTTTGAGGGAGAACACTTTGATGAGAAACACTAGATCGATATCTCCTTTGTTTCTCTTCCAAAATTCGGTCGTGGTTCCCCAACCAGCGACATGACCATTCTCAACCGCACATTACCAGTCTCGAGCTATCCTTATACTATGGTTAGAACAATAGAATATGTATCATTTTGACTTTTTACTTAATAAAATTACGGTGATTGTTCTTGAATGAGCTTCTTTTCATGTGGATTATATATTCTTATACACTTTGACAACCCAGAACCCATATATGTTTTAAAACTAGGTTTTCTTTGTCGACAATTCATAGGATTTTTGTGAACAACACTTACTGAGAGACACAGTAAAGCAATCACGCGGCCGGTCTTTAATGAATATGTCCGCAGATAAAGGTACATTACTTATTCTTAACATACTCCCCTAACGTTTCTATTAGAGTATGATCCGCCTTTTCGGCTACGCCCATTTGTTGTGGTGTACCCGAGATATAATCCTCTTGCATATGCCTCGACTTTCAAGAAACTTTTCAAATAGACCGAGGACATTGTCCACTTTCATTGTATTTACCATAATATTCTCCGCTATCGATCGCAACCTTTACTTTATATCTAGCACTGCATCGATAGATACTTTAGAATGTTGCTCAGTAAGAGACTTTTCGTAAATAGATTTATATCCTTAATATGAGTAATTATTAATAAAAGTAATGAAATACTTTTCTCGGCTCCGGAATGAGCTTGAATGGACCACAAATATCGGTGTGTATCCAATTCAAGTAGTTTTTGTTCTTAACTGTGTTTACTTTCGTTGTATTGTGTTTCTTTGTTTGTCTTTATCTAAACCACACACATACATTTAGGTCTGTAAATCCAATTGAGGAAGGATTTCACTTTAACCAACCTCGACATCCTTTCTTTGGATATGACCCGATCTTTGATGTAAGCGGTTATCTTGTGCGATGGTTTACTACCCGACAACGTGTTCAATATTAAGAAGCAAAAGACTCCACAAATTTATTATCAAGATTAAAATGATCTGATATATATTTATTAATGTACCGCCTTCATAAATAAGTACTTAATCTTAAACAAAGGAAAAAGTACTATTTTCAAATGACATTAAACATAGACTCGTCAAACTTCCCGAGAAATAAGATTTAGCCTGTCCGAGGAACATAAAGACACTTTCTAGATTTAGATGACAACCATTATCGAGATAATCTGTGAGTCGATTCATTATATATGTGCGCCGTCACATTGTGAACAAATACTTTCAATTCCTTTTTTTGGGTTTGAAAGGAATCCACAGTGTAATGTGAGAAACATGGTAGTTGCACGAGAATCTAACCACCGGTATTATTAGGAACTTGACAAGAGTTTGATTCGAAGCAAGCGAGAAACAAAAGTAAGTTCCTTCCTCTTGAACTGACCTTAATTTCTTGAAAGTTCCTTTTTTTCCTTTAGAGTGTTATAATTCACTTGGAGCTGGTCAAATTGAAGTAAGTGAGTTGATGATAAAGCTAAACTAGAAATGTCACCACTCAATTCCATATCCATGAGTCCTTAACTTTCTTTGCTTTGTTAGACATGCTAGTTACGTGATCATGAATGGGTTTAGACTAATCCAAACTTAATGATTGGATTAACTTCGCTCATGAGACTTCCTGATGAGCTTGCTCGGCCAATGTCCGATTGAGCACTCTTTCACTTTCATGAAATTCCATTTACATTCTCGGTTTAGGCATAGATGGCTTAACATTTTGAACATCCTAAATGCGCATAAAAATTCAAAACTAAGCTTGGTGGGAAGCGTTTCAAAGATTCATAAAGATATTTTCATCTTAGGTGCTAGTCTCATTAATGGCATTAGGAATTTGGTTTGATATTATTATAATCCAAATACATTCTCGAATAAAAATATATTTGTTACGATCATTCACCATGGATTCGAGACAATTGAATTTGATCATGATATTGCCTAAAGAAAATAAATTTGTAAGCGCAAACATGATTCAAACTTGTATATTAGCACTTTGAGTTACTATAATAGGTGAAACTATACAAGCTTTAATAACATATATAAGTTTACGCTGGGTTTATCACCCAAATATGTAACCTTTAACCAAAAGATATCAAGCTAAATATGTTTATTAACAAGTTTGGTCATATGAAAGCGTTCGCAGTAGGCATAATGATAATGAATTCAAATGTATGTTAAAAACATTATAATCATGGCCTGTCGATATATGTCTAATTAGCTTCAATAACTAGGCCTTTGGTGACTAACTTCGAACATATTAGACATTTTTTTCTTTCTTTAAATATAATAAGATATAACCTCTATTTAACAATTAGTTTTGCCAACTTTGGTGACTAGCGAACAATTTTATGCAATATCTCAAAATATTATCCAAAATATTATGCAATAACATGAAATAGAATTATCTATTTAATCATTTATGTAATAAAGATTCAGGTTAATTTAGATAATAATATTAATTAAATTATAATTTATTTGACAATTACATTTATGATTTAATGCTTAATGGCAGGGATAATTCGAAATAAGTTCTATCGTTAAGTTGGTTGTTAACTCGATTAGTTTAGTCGCTGAAACTCCATTAATGTGATTAACAAACTTAGGGACTAAGCTTTCTATTCTCGTTCACTTGTGAGCAAACAGCTTGCGATCTTCTCCGCCCCCAACTTGCTATGGACAATCGGCAGTGTTGGAAATGATGAGAATTGATTTCTTTGATATGCGGATTCGCGACGATTGTATATCAATTCATTTACGAGTTGGTTAAATGTGATTCTTTGGAACTTAGTGTTCACCTTAGTAATGGTATATTCTTGGTGTGGAGTTCGTGATAATTTAAGGGGTTATGGCCGGTGCTTAGATGCTGCTCGTGTCGTTATAATAGTAATTGGTCAATTATTATTATTATACAACTTACTAATATCGAGCACAGAAGATTCGCTGTAGCATCTGATGATATTCGAATAATATTTCATGAAACGAAATTACTTGAGACTGTATATTAAGAAATGTACCAATATTTATATATTTGTCAAATATATGTTGATGAACATCAATTGATTAAACTTGCAAGTTTAATCAATTACTTGATGAAATAGATGAATAACTTGATAAGTTATTCGATAGTATTTCGTTAGTATTTTAATTGACTTGTTAAGTTAGTAAAAATAGAAACGACTCACTAGTAACTTCGTTATTTAATTAGAAGCTCATAAGATTGAGTAAGTTAGCGAGAGTTAAACTAATTTCTTAACGAGTTGCTTACTTGAGTGGAATTTTTAAGGGTATTTAAAAGAGGGGAGTTAGGTTTCATGACATAGAATCACAAAAAACGCACGCCTCTCAAAGTGCCGCCCCCTCTTGGAGAATTGGAAGAGTTTTTCTCTTTCGATTCTGCATTCCTCTTCAAACTCCTAGCAAGTTGATGCGGATTCGTTCCCTCTTGGTGTGTCTTGTCCCAAGAGGACGTCATTCGGTTTGAACAAGCATTGGAAAGTTTTGAAGGGAACTTTCACGCGAAGACATCGTGGGAATTTGGGTTCGTGCGCTTCCGTTGAAATGTAAGGATTCACCGTATTCATACATTTATTCTATGTGTTTAGATTAATTTATATCATTTTGAGGATCGGGATGTATGAATTTGGTGTTTATCACAAATGAAATTCATCTTGGAATTCTAACAGTGGCCTCGAGAACTGCTTTCGAGTTTGATATATTTTTATCCCAATTTGATTGTGTGTTAGCATGGTTGTTAGTTAATTTTGATTATTTCATGATTTATATATTCAATTGATGAATATATAATATGAAAAAAATCAACCATTTTATATATGTTTCACGTAAATTTGAAATCATCATTTCATGTATTGATTTTGATGATTTGATATTTATTTAATTGTTTCATGAATTGAAAGGGATTAAAAAGTGATTAATTTGTATTTTTAATTTGAGGTAGAATCATTTTTGATTTTACAGTGAGGTTTAGAAATTTGAGAGAAAATTACGAAATTAAATACGTGTCTTCTTGACCCTTTGAGGTTCATTCAGTTTTTTGCAGAAGTTTTGAATTTTTAAGTAATCCAAAAAATTCATTTAATTTCTAGATTGTTTTTATTTTATCAAAAGCCCAGAAATTGTTTTGATAAAATTAGAATTGGGCGTCGTTCAATAATGATATTTTGATGTTCAAGAAAAATCCCAGAAATTGTTTTGAATTTTTTTAGAGCCTCCAAATCTTTTTACAAAAGTTCTTGATTAATCTGGGCTTGAAAAGCGAAATGAATTACCAAAAATCGGTCGCCAAACTTGCGGATGACGCCTCCCGTCTTGGCGTCGGTGCCGAGGAATTTCACGTCAGCCACCTGTTTAGATGAGGTAATTGAGTCGATTATGAACACATTTAATCTCATTTCATTTAATATATATGACATTAAGTATATTTTTTTTTTTTTAATGTTTTGCCCATATATATTGTTATGGAATGGGAAATGAGTATTTAGATATGATCAGTTTAATTTATTTATTTCGTCTGGCGTGTCGGGAAATGTTATTAAGCGACTTTGTTGAGTCGTATTTCTTTTTGTTCTGTATTCGTTTATACATGGCTGCGTCTTTGTCTAAGTTGGAGTTAGAGTAGTAGTATGTACTCTTGTGGTGCTTGGCGTTAAAGATAGCGTTCGCGGAGGCGGCCTTGGAGAACTTCGGGGTTTGAGGTCTTTGAACAACAGACTTGCACTTGTTAAGTCTTTGTAATAGGACTTATGTTAGCATTTCACTTGTTAAGTGATGTAATAGGTCCTAGGGGTCATATCTATATCTCCTAAATGTGTGTTATTTATTTATTTTTCATGTTGTGCATGTTGCTTGAATATGTGTTGTCTATGCATGGTTAAATAAAGTTAAATAACATTAATCTGCAAGTAAAATTTAAACAGCGTGTCGAAGCCAATTTTAAAGTTGTGAAATCGGTTGCATTATCTGGGCACACTGTGATGGCAGGTGTTACAGTTTTGCACTTTGATATGACAATGGATCATGTTGAAGTGGTGGGCTTTCAGATGATCACTCCAAGTAACTATTTGGTTTAATTGGTATGCTTAACGGTTTGTGTGAAGATACAAAGTCGGGTAGCATCGTATGGTACATGCTAGTGATACAAGAGTTATGTAGTTTCGTGAGTGGTTGGTAACCTATTATTGTGTTGGATTAAAAATGTATGCGGTGGTGCCGTTTGAATCTGGGCATAATAGACTTTGAACCTTGCGTATTACTTTACATAATTGGTTGATAATCTCTTATTATACTTTATTGAAAATGTATGCGATGTTGCCGTTTGAGTCAGTATAGTAGATCTTGTCACTTGTACATTTGTGAGATTTGGAAATGCAATTATTATATTTACAATTTGTTTTTGTAAATACGTATGCATTGTTTTGAACTTCTATTTTACATTTGTTTTTAAGTTGCATATTTCTACTGATATGTTTGGCATATTAAAGTTTACCTATTTTATTCTGCCATTCATTGGGCAAATAAATGCATGAATTTATAATGTGAAATAAAATAAGTTAAGGAGAAATCGAATGACTTGTTAGAAATATTTACCTATTATATTTACCTATGTTTGGCATATTAAGTTTAGCGGGGAGTGTTGGAAATGGGTGAGAATTGATTTCCTTTTATTATGCCGGATGCGACAATTGTATATCAATTCATTTACAGATTTGGTTAAATGAATTCTTTGGAACTTAGTGTTCACCTTGAAGTAATGGTATATTACTTGGTGTAGATTCTTATGATCGTTAAGAGGGGTTATGAGCGATTCTTCAGATCTTACTCATTAATCGTTATAATAATAGTAATTGGTCAATTATTGTAAATTTATAGCTTACTTTTATACGAGCCTAGAAGATTCATGTCTGATGATATTCGAATAATATTTCATGAATGAAATTAAAAGCGAGACTTCAGCATATTGAGAAATGTGGCTACGATGTTTATATCTTGTCAAATATATGTTTGATGAACATCAATTGGTTAAACTTATGAGAGTTTAATCAATTAAGCAATTGAAATCGTGAATACATACGATAAGTTATTGGAATGATGACTAGATTGTATTTTAATTGACTTGTTAAGTTAATTAAAATAGAAACGACTTCAGTAGTAACTCATTATTTAATTAGAAGCTCATATGGTCTAATTAAGTTACTTGAGTTAAACTAATTTGCGAGTTGCTTAACTTGAGTGGAATTTTTGGGGACTTGGTATTTAAGAGGGATTAGGTTTTTAAGCTGACATAGAATCACAAAAAAAACATCACGCTCTCTCCAGTGCCACCCATAACTGGAGAATTGGAAGAGTTTTCTCTTTCGATTACCAAATTCCATTAGCGATTTAATAAATTGCTAGGTTAGTTTCCCACTGCGAGGTGATGATGCGATCTAAGAGACGTCATTCGGTGAACAAGCATTGGAGATGATTTTTGAAAGAGGAGGAGCTTTCCACTA
>JADFUC010001347.1:0-17130 GCA_019722365.1 Lithospermum erythrorhizon | reverse complement strand
CCAGTTACGTATTGCTCTTTCCTTACGCCTTACTGCTTGTGCGACCCGACCGCGACACATGTCGTACTTCGTCCGTGTTTCAAGATTCCGGGTCGAATGGGAGCTCCACAGACTGGAAGATCGGGAGCTGCCAGCAGATGCCGGCACGCCGGGCGCACGCCCGCCACGATCAAGACAGACGGCATTCCACTTCCTGGCTCTATTCCATAGCCCCCTGCTTTGGTCAGCTCGCACAATCCGCTGCCGTCCACCTCGATCGGGCGGACCGATTCTCTTTCACCGTTCAAGATACGACCGGGCGCATCGCCGGGCTCCCCCATCCGCTTCCTCCCGGCTACAATTTCAAGCACTCTTCGACTCTCTTTTCAAAGTCCTTTTCATCTTTCCTCGCTAGTATTTGTTCGCTATCGGTCTCTCGCCCGTATTTAGCCTCGACGGGGAATTTACCGCCTCGCTGGCCGTATTCTAAACAACCCGATCCGACAAATAAGCCAGGAAAGTAATAAGTCCGGGCACAACTGGGCTCACTCCTCTCCGGCGCCCCCTTTCCAGGGATCAGTCTGTCCACAGACGCCTGTGACTACAATTCGACGACGAAGCCGCCTGATTTCCTTTGCTCGGCTACTCCCGTTCGTCAGCTGCTACTATAACTTGTAAGTTTTTCCTCCGGCTATTATTATGCTTTTAAATTGGGCCGGTAATCCCGCCCGACTGGGTCGGCCGTAGGCACGAGTTTTCCGACCCAAGAGCTGGAAGACGCGCTTTAGGGCCTCGAGAGCCACGGCTCGCACACGACATGACGCGAGTTGGTCAGTCTAACCACCACTTGTCGAAGTCCTTAACTCCGAACTCGACTTCTCGACCAATCGCACTCAAGGCACAGAGGTCGCCAATCCACCACATCCACGAGAATTGGACGGCTACGCGACGCGGACGCCCAGTGTGACGTGCCTTTAGCCTAATGGCTTCAGCGCAATTGGGCGCTCAAAGCACTATGGTTCACGGATTCTGCAATTCACACCAAGTACTTCCATTTCGCCACGCTTCTTCATCGATGGTATCGAGATATCCGCGTCGGTAGTCGCTGCTGTTTAGAAAGTTAAGCCATCTCCAAGCTCTTCCATAGCTTCAAAGCGAAATGAGAGGGACGGTTCCGGCTCTGTCAAAGATTCCTTGGCGCTCACAATGGGGTCATTAAGCACCACACGGCAAGACGCCAAGCACCGTTTAGGTTCGATCAATACCGGGAGTATCCCACTAACCGATGCCCGAGTTAAAAAACGTGTTCACGAGCGAAATATACAGATTCGACAATGATCCTTCCGTTGTGTTCACCAATTTAAACCTTGAAAGTTACGATTTCTCCTTCCTCTAAATGATAAGTGTTCAATGGTCTCTCTCAAGACGTCATAGTAAATAACCGCCTATCGCCGCTCGATCCGAATATTTCACCTGATCATTCAATCGGGTAGGAAATGACGGCGCGGTGTAAAGTGGCAGATTTAGTCAACGCGAGCCGATGACCAAGGCTACTAGGAATTCCTCGCTTAAGACCAACAATCGCAATGATTCATCCCCTATCACGATGAAATTTCAAAGATTACCCGGCTCACGCTAAGCTATACTCGTTGAATACATCGTAGCGCGCGCGGCCCAGAACATCTGGGCGGCATCACGCACTCAAGTATTGCCTCAACTTCCACGGCCTAAAAGCGCCGTAGTCCTCTAAGAAGCAATGTCAGGGTGGAGACTCTCCGCAGGCCTAGTTAGCGTGCCGAGGTCTGCTCGCTAACGGAATTAACCAGACAAATCGCTCCACCAACTAAGAACGGCCATGCACCACCACCCATAGAATCTCGAAAGAGCTATCAGTCTGTCAATCCTTACTATGTCTCGGACTCCGGTAAGCTTTCCCCCTGTTGAAATACCCAAGCCGTTGTGCTCCACTGCCTTCCTCACACTTTACATACTTCCCCTGAACCCAAAAAACTTTGATTTCATAAGGTGCCGGCGTGAGTCCTAAAAGCAACATCCGCCCGATCCCCGGGTCGGCATCAAGTATGGTCGAGACTGACCTGCATTCGATCGCTTCTCGAGCCCCCAACTTTCGTTCTTGATTAATGAAAACATCCTTGGCAAATGCTTTCGCAGTTGTTCGTCTTTCATAAATCCAAGAATTTCACCTCTGACTATGAAATACGAATGCCCCGACCGCCTCAAGCACTCCGCATCCTCGGTGCCAAACGTAATAGGATCGAAATCCTATAACGTTATCCCATGCTAATGTACGCAGAGCGTAGGTCATTACTTGAAAGCACTCTAATTTCTTCTTCAAAGTACGGCCGAGGCACGACCTCGCCAATAAGCCGTGAGCGATCGCCGGCGTAAGAGACGAGACGATCGGGTGCACACCGAAGGCGGACCGCCGACCCATCTCAAAGTCCAACTACGAGCTTTTTAACCGCAACAACTTAAATATACGCCATCGAGCCGGGAATTACCGCGGCCGGGCCGGGCACCGCACTTCGCTCTCTCCAATGGATCCTCGTTAAGGATTTAGATTGTACTCATTCCCACTACTGCACTATCAAGCCCGGTATTGTTATTTATTGTCACTACCTCCCCGCAGTTTTACCGGTAATTTGGCGCTACCGGCCGCTTTCCTCGACGCTGTAGCTGCCAAAGCTCCTCTCCTGAATCGAACCCACCGTCACTCCGCCACCACCATGAAATACTAGTCCTACCATCGAAAAGTTGATAGGGCGTAAATTTGAATGATGCTGTCGCTGCACGAGGGCCGCGCGATCCCACAAGTTATCATGAATCATCGCAAAGAACGCAGCACGAGGCCCGCCGACCTTTATCTAATAAATGCAACCCCTTCCGTAAGTCGGGCTCGTGCACGATAGCTCTAGAATTACTACGTTATCCGAGTAGCGTGTACCATCAAACAAACTATAATCGGGATGAATGCAGAGCTATCTGGCAGCTTCATACCGAATTAGTTCATACTTACACGCATGGCTTAATTCCTTGAGACGCTATACGATCATCGGGTGTGATCAACTGTAGCAACTCAACGATGCTTTCACCGCACTTGCCAAAAGGCTCGAACGTGATTGCAATACCGCAACGGCGATGATCACTTTTGTTAGACGTAAAAGAGGCATAAACTCATGCCCAATCAAATATACCACATCCTGTAGCTCAAGCAACTTCTAAAGCACCAATCCCCAAACACGAACGCATGAACCGACAGGCCGGATAGCTTTAATGGTTCACCCACATCACCTCAACAAAGGGCCACGAAGGCAAAAATAACACGCTTAACCGGCCAATTACCATAATAGTAGGAAACAACACGTGCTAAACCGAACGCAACCAGAGTAGGTAGTATCACTCGAACACAACCGAAAAAGGCTAGCTGAGGATGGACGCCGCTGCTGGGCGCGATCCAACCAACCAACACAAGCCAAACACCACTCACGCGCCTACACGTATGCCAATTCAACTCCTTTGATTCAACACGCATTACCTACGAGGCAACAAGCAATGGAAAAATCGAACGCTGAATGGAGGGCAAAGAAAGAACCGCTTTGGCACGATAGTGTTACTTCGGGGATAAAGCGCGACGTGGACATGTTTTCAAAGACGACGCGGCGCCCTCTGCAAAGACGACAAGCGCCCGGCAAAGACGACGGCGCGTTGCTGGCAAGACGACGCAGTGTTCCGCAAAGACGACGTGGCGAATCGGCAAAGACTACGGCGTCTCCGGCAAAGACGACGCAGTGAACGGGCAAGACGACGGCGTAATCGGCAAGACGACGTTGCCCGGCAAAGACGACGCGGCGAACCGGCAAAGACGACGGCGAATCGGAAGCACGACGCGGCGTCTTCGCAAAGACGACGCGCGAATCCTGCGGAAGACGACGCCAAGGCCTGCAAGACGACGTGGTCGGGTAGCGACGACGCAAGACGGCACTCAAAGAAGTCCCCCTATAGTACATTTATACGCATTCGGGTTGGCTTGCAGAGTACAAGCACCTAAAAGCCGCCGGGTAATATAATTTTTTCCACCATCACGACGCTGTTCCGGCAAAGACAACGCAGCAGCGGGAAGACGACGCGGCGCCCCGGCAAGATTTATCGCGGCGAACCGGCAAAGACGACGCGGCGGCGGGCAAAGACGACGGCGCCCGGCAAAGACGACGCGGCGAAAGACGACGCTACAACCGGCAAGACGACGCGGCGCCCCGGCAAAGACGACGTAAGTGCCCCGCAAAGACGACGTATGCCCCAAGAAGACGACGCAAGGCATCGCAAAGACGACGACGTATGGTCCGCAAAGACGACGCGTATCTCGCTAAAGACGACAAGTATGTAACCGGGTAAAGACAACGCGGCGCCCCAAGAAGACGACGTGCGTAATCAGAAGACGACGCTAAGGCTCCCGGCAAAGACGACAAGGGCGCGACGACGCACGTGCTTTCGGCAAAGACGACATCCGCAGACGCACTCGGGCAAAGAAGTCCCCTATAGTACATATATATGCATTTGGGTTGGTTATGAGTAAGCACCTAAAAGCCGCTGGTGCATAATTTTTTTCCACCATCACGACAAGGCGTTGCTGGCAAGACGACGCTGCCCCGGCAAAGACGACGTAAGGCCCTCCGCAACACGACGGCTGCCCCGGCAAGACAATCGCGGCACCGCAAGACGACGGCGCTCCCCGGGTAAAGACGACGGCAAAGATTTATCGCGGCAATCGGCAAAGACGACGCGGCGCCCCGGTAAAGACGACGCAGCATCGGCAAAGACGACAGGCGAATCGGGCAAAGACGACGGCGTCTTTCGGCAAGACGACGTGCGGCCCCGCAAAGACGACGTGCGACCGCAAGACGACGGCAAGCTCCCGGGTAAAGACGACGCCGCGGCGGCCCCGCAAGACGACAGACCGGCAAGACGACGCAAGGCTCCCAAGAAGACGACGCGGCAATAAGGGCAAAGACGACGCGCGCTCGGCAAAGACGACGTTGCTCTGAAGACGATGCGCCGGGCAAAGACGACGCGGCGCCCTGCAAAGATTTATCGCGGTAACGGCAAAGACGACGGCGACCGGGTAAAGACGACGGCGCCCCGGCAAAGACGACGCGCTGCCCCGGCAGCATTTCCATCGCGCTCCCGCAAGACGACGCTGCTGCTCCCGGCAAAGACGACGCGCTCCCGCAAAGCACGACGCGGCGAACTGGCAAAGACATTGCGAACAGCAAAGACGACGCGTCTCCGGCAAAGACGACGGCGCTCCCCGGCAAGACGACGCAGTGCCTCAAAGACGACGCTGCCCCGCAAAGATTTGACGCAGTGAATGGCAAATGACGGCGAATCGGCAAAGACGACGGCGTCTCGGAAGACGACGCTAAGGTCTTCCGGCAAAGACGACGTATAACCGCAAAGATTTATCGCGGCAAAGCCTGGCAAGACGACGTGCGGCCCCGGGTAAAGACGACGCGGCGCTGTTGGCAAAGACGACAAGGCGTTCGGCGAAGATTTATCGCCAAGGCCCCGCAAAGACGACGTGCGCCCCGGCAAAGACGACGCAGCGACCGGGCAAGACGACGCGCCCCGGCAAAGACGCGGCGAACCGGCAAAGACGACCGCAGCCCCGGTGAAGACGACGGCGGCATGGGCGCACGACGTTGCCCCGCAAAGACGACGCTAACCGGGTAAAGACGATCGCTAAGCTCCGGCAAAGACGACGCGTTGTTCCCTGGCAAAGACGACGCTGGCTGGCAAAGACGGCAGACGTACCGCGCTACAAGTCCCCCTATAGTACATTTATATGCATTGCTAATATAGAGTACAAGTGACCTAAAGTCGGGTGCATAATTTTTTTTTTTCCATCTTTTCATATTTTTTTATAATATAAACATAAAACTTGATATAATATGAATATTAATGTTGAAAATGAATTATTTCTCAATTTTTTTTTTTATAAAAATTTTTTTTAATATTTTTTATTTTATAAAAATTATTTTTTTAATATTTTTATTATTATTATTTTTCTAGTTTCCTTTGTCAAAATCGATTTTTCATTGTGAGTATTAATAATGTTGAAAATGAATTATTTCTCAATTTTATTTAATCTTTTATAAAATGATATTTTTGACTACTTCCATGAACATCACTTGAATAATATTTTTTTTCTTCTAAAAAATGATTGTTTATCTAAAATAATATTCTCTTTAATTTTTACCTTTAGTTTTCTTATGACTCAATCAAAAACAATTTATTTTAATAGTTTTCTTTTTAATTTTTTTTAACAGCCGTTTGTAATTTTCTTATTATGACCCTATCAAAAACGATTTCTTTTATAATAATGATAATTTTAACTTCTCAGAAACGATCGTCGAAAGCAACATAATGACATTGAGACAAACGCTCGCTTGACGTGGGACATGAATACCCAAATCGAATCTTCATTGTCTTAAACGTCCGGGGGCGCTAGTTATTATGCACGAACGTAACAAACTTAGCTCACGATAAGTGACTAAAATAATTTTTTCGATAAACGACGCCAACAAAAATTCATTTTCACGGAGTCATTAGAAAAACTACGGACACAGAGCCGAGCAAAGACTGTTATATTTCACGACGGAGGCACCTCACGCACGCATTTTCCAAACCTTCCACCCACACATCATTTATACGACGTAACGGTTCAACCCAATATCAACGCATTTGACATAGTTTCTCAGACGACTAACATACACGCATCTCCGCATCGAGTTTTTCCATCCAAAACCCCCCGATTTTTATCCGTAACTTGCACAACAAAATAACAGCGCTACACTTAATAGCACTTCGTCAAGATGCACGAGGAGGCACCAATCCGCCCAATTTGCAAACTTTTCCACCAACACTGGGACTTATCCGCTCGGTGTCATCCTTGAACTCCGTGATCAAGAACATGCTTATTTTAGGATTCAGTAAAAGTGAGGGACGAATCGGAGCCGGCTGGTCGATCTCGCCGATCGCGGGCAAAGAAGGCTACTCGCCGCTTACAATTACCCCCGCCGCCAGATTTAAGTCGCCCGCGAAGGATTCTCACACATGGCCACACGGTGGAAATTGTGGTTACATGACGGCCGCCAAAACCCTTCCGCCTTCGACGGCTCGCTAACGACACGTGCCCTCGGGGACCGAGGCCCCCATCGCTGGTCGGCAAACGGGCGGCGGGCGCATGCCGCTTCTCTAGCCCGGATTCTCGACTTTCGTGAGGCGTCACCATAATCCAACGCATCTGCAGTCAGCGCTAATCGGGCCAACTGTCACACGACCAATCAAGGCGAATCAACGGCCCCTCTCAGACCAGTTGAATTACTATCGCGATTAATCGTCATCGCAGGGTAACTAACCTGCCTCACGACGGTCTAAACCCAAATTTCATCGCTCTCTATCGGGTGGGTGAACAATCCAACACTAATTTCGCTCACAATGATAGGGAAGAGCCGACATCAAGGATCAAAAAGTTAACGGCCGTGGCTATGAACGCTGGCCGCCATGCCCGCTATCCCCGCGGTAACTTTTCTGACACCTCTAGCTTCAAATTCTGAAGGTCTAAAGGATCGTTAGGCCACGCTTTCACGGTTCAGACTGCATCGGAACCTAATCAAACGAGCTTTTACCCTTCTGTTCCACACGAGATTGCTCGCTGAAGCCTTGGCCCTAGACACCCGCATCTTTAACAGATGTGCCGCCTCAGCCAAACTCCCCACCTGACAATGTCTTCCGCCCGGATCGGCCCGCGAACGAGCCTGGTCCAAAAAAGAGGGCAGCGCTCGGCCCGAATTCACGGAATAAGTAAAATAACTTAAAAGTAGCTGGGTATTTCACTTTTGCCTTCGGCTCCCACTTATCCTACACCTCCTCAAGTCATTTCACAAAGCTCTGACCAGAGTCAAGCTCACAGGTCTTCTTTTCCTCACGATTCTCGCCAAGCCTGCTCCCTTGGTCAGGGTTTCACTGGATAGTAGATTGTGATTAAAGGAATTTAATTCATTCACGCGGCTACTAATTAGATGATTTGGTGCATTTGCTACCTTTAAGAGAGTCATAGTTACTCCCGCCGTTTACCCGCGCTTGGTTGAATTTCTTCACTTTGACATTCTGGGCAGAAATCACATTGCGTTAGCATCCGCAGGGACCATCGCAATGCTTTGTTTTAATTAAACAAATGGATTCTCGTCTGCATTCGCTCGAGCCGATCGCTTCGACGCCTGGGAAGTGCCTCGAGTGAGTTGCCTGGGCCTGCCCTCGGCTGCACGTGGCAACTCCGCTCGCCACGCGAGCGCCGAGCGCCCGCCGCCACCGACGGGAGCCCGGGACTGACCCCGTGCTCACCCTCGAGCTAATCCTTTCCGGTTACGATCCATTTTGCCGACTTCCCTTTGCCTACATTGTTCCATCGACTGCAGGCCGTTTCACCTTGGAGACTACGCGGCATGGTACGACTGGCGCGGACGGGTAATTCTTCACCTCCGGATTTTCATGTCGCTGGGCGCACGACACCACGCTGACGCGCGCGCTTTTCCACTGCTGACTTACTCTCCGGCCGAGCTGCTTCTGGGCGGGCGTGTCGTTAAACGTAAAAGATAACTCTTCCCGAGGCTCCCCGCCGACGCCTCGACTCCTCAACGCCGCTGGGCTAACCGCCACGTCCCGTTCGTGAATTTTAACCCGAGCCCCTGCTGAGCACGCCACAACGCTGACTGCCGCCTCCACCCTTGGGGATCGACTAACCCATGTGTGCGCCGCTCATGGAACCTTTCCTCTTCGGCCTTCAAAGTTCCTTTATTTGAATATTTGCTACTACCACCTCAAGACCGTTCGATCAAGTCAAGCCCGCTGGCTCACAGCTTC
The DNA here is from genome assembly GCA_019722365.1 of Lithospermum erythrorhizon. Taxonomy (NCBI): domain Eukaryota; kingdom Viridiplantae; phylum Streptophyta; class Magnoliopsida; order Boraginales; family Boraginaceae; genus Lithospermum; species Lithospermum erythrorhizon. The sequence goes on along the minus strand of JADFUC010001347.1, from coordinate 8,211 downwards.
TAGGTTTTACGGCGACCGCGCTCTCCTACTCATCGGGCTCGGCACTTGCCCCGACGGCCGAGATAGTCGCGCGCTTAAGCGCCATCCATTTTCGCTAGTTGATTCGGCAGTGAGTTGTTACACACTCCTTAGCGGGATTTACTTCCATGACCACCGCCCCGGGCTGCCTTAATCGACCAACACTTTCATGGGATCTAGGTTAATAAGCAAGCAATAACCGTAACCCGGCTTCCGGTTCATCCCGCATCGCCAGTTCTGCTTACCAAAAATGGCCCACTTGGAGTTCTTGATTCCGTGGCACGGCTCAACGGAGCGCCTGCGTTGGCCCTACCTATTTAAAGTTCGAGAATAGGTCGAGCGCCGCGCTTCCGACGCTCTAATCATTGGTTTTACCCGAGCAGAACCCCATTACAGCTCCAGCCTATCCCGAGGGAAACTTCCCGGAGGAACTTAGTTTACTAGACGGTTCGATTAGTCTTTTCGCCCTATAACAAGTCGACGAACGATTTGCATCGGCCAGATCGGGCCAAGGGCCTCCACTGTAGTTTCTCCGGTTGGCCTGGCCAGCATACACCATCTTTCTAGTCCCGATGTGTATGCTCACACTGAACCCTTCTCAAAAGATCAGGTCGGGTCGGCGGTGCACTCTCAAGGATCCCACCAATCGGCCTTCCTTACGCCTCTTTACTAAGCTTAGGGCACCTGGCTGACTCGCACACGCCGACTCTTGGTCCGTGTTTCAAGACGGGTCGAATCTGGGAGCCCACGTGACCAAGACTGAGCTGGGCAGATGCCGGCACGCCAAGGCGCACGCCGCCCGCCACGACATCGCATCGTGACGGTATTCCACGGGCCTATCTACAGCCCCTGCTTTACGTCAAGACAACCAAGGCTGGTCCACACTCGAGCCGATCGGCGGACCGACTTTCACTGCTCAAGATACGACCGGGCGATCGCCGCCTCTATCCGCTTCCCTCCCGACACAATTTCAAGCACTCTTTGACTTCTTTCAAAGTCCTTTTCATCTTTCCTCGCGTACTTGTTCGCTATCGGGTTCGCCTGTATTTAGCTGCCTCGACGAATTTACCGCCTCGCTTGGCCGCATTCTTAAACAACCCGACGCCGACAAATACTGCAGCGACAGGTCCGGGCACAACGGGCTCTCACCTCTCGCGCCCCTTTCCAGGGACTTCAGTCTCGGTCCGCCGAGACGCCCAGACTACAATTCCTGACGACGGCTCCGCCCGATTTCTTTAAGCCGGGCTACCCCTGCCTGGCCGCCGTTACTAAGGAACTTGTAAGTTTTTTCCTCCGCTTATTGATATGTTAGTCTGGGCTGGTAATCCTTCGACTGGGTCGCGGGTCGTAGAGACGTAGTTTTCCTCGACCCAAGAGCCGAAGACGCGCTTGGTCTTCAGCCAATGGTTGTTCGCACGACACGACGCGAAGTTGTCAGTCTAACCACCACTAGTCGTGAAGTCCTTAACTCCGGACTCGACTTCGACCAACCGCACCTCAAGGCACAGTGAGGTCACAATCCACCACATCCACGAATTTGGGACGGGGCGACGCGACGCGTGACGCCCAGTGCGCAGACGTGCCTTTAGCCTATCGGCTTCAAAGAATCTCTATGCTCAAAGACTCGATGGTTCACGGATTCTCGCAGAATTCACACCAGACGATTTCGCCACGCTCTTCATCGACGCCAGAGCCGAGATATCCGCCGAGTCGTCATGTTTAAAGAAGCCATCTCCAAGCTCGTGTTCTGGGAGAGGATGGTTCGCCCTTGTCAGATTCCCTTGGCGCCAAGGCCAAGCCGCAGCAGCACCACACGGTAAGATGCCGGGCACCGTGGCTCCGATCAATACCGAGTATCCCAGATAACTGAGCTCGAAGTTAAAAAAACGTGCTCACGAGTGAAGTTCTGCGAGTACAGATTCGATAATGATCCTTCCGCAGTTCACCTACGAAACCTTAGAAAGATGATTTCTCTCTTCCTCTAAATGATGTGTTCAATGGATTTCAAGACGCCGCAGCAGTCGAATCGGCCTACCGCCCGATCCGAACATTTCACCGGATCATTCAATCGGGTAGTGAAATGACGGGCGGTGTGTGTACAGTATGTGGACGTAGTCAACGCGAGCCGATCTCCCGCTTACTAGAATTCCTCGCTTAAGACCAACAATTGCAATGATTCATCCCCATCACGATGAAATTAAAGATTGTCCGGCCCTCGCTCTGCCAAGGCTATACCTCGCTTGAATACATCAGATGCCACAGGCGGCCCGTAACATCTAAGGGCATCACAGCACCCAAGTATTGCCTCAACTTCCACGTGCCTAAAAGGCCGTAGTCCTCTAAGAAGCTTTTCAGCCGCTGGCGGACCTCCGCGATAGCTAGTGTTAACAGTCGGTGTCTCGTCACTGCTAACGGAATTAACTGCACAAATCGCTTCCACCAACTAAGAACGGCTACGACCACCACCCATAGAATCTCGAAGAGCTATCACCACAATCCTTACTATGTTCTGACTGCAAGTTTCCTGTCAGTCAAATTAGCCGTTGTGCTCCACTCCCGGTGTTCTTCACACTCAAGTTTCAAATTAAGGAATTATACTCCCCCGAACCCAAAAACTTTGATTTCTCATAAGGTGCCGGGCGGAGTCCTAAAGCAACATCCGCCGATCCCCGTCGGCATCGCTATGGCTGAGACTAGGACGGCATCCGATCGCCTTCGAGCCCCCCAACTTTCGCTCTGATTAATGAAAACATCCTGGCAAATGCCAGCAGCTTCTGTTCGCCTTTCATAAATCCAAGAATTTCACCGACTATGAAATACCTAATGCCCCGATCGCCCCTCGTTAATCATTACCCGATCCCGGCGGCCAACGCATTGTGATCGAATCATAATGTTATCCCATGCTAATGTATGCAATGAGTTTGCTTCAGACAGCACTCTAATTCTTCAAAGTAACAAAATACGAGTACCCACCCGGCCACTGCGCCGAGCGTATCGCCGCGTAAGAGACGAGACGATCGGGTGCACACCGAAAAGCGGCGACCTACTGACCCATCTCAAAAAGCCCAACTACGAAGCGAATCAAGAACTTAAATATACGCTTATCGAGCTGAATTACCGGGCGTCAGCCGCACCGTGACTTGCCTCCAAACGATCCTCGCGGCGGATTTAGATTGTACTATTCCAATTACCGTAATTCACAGCTCCGGTATTGCTATTTATTGTCACTACCTCCCCGCGTCGATTGCAATTTGCGCTACCGCCTTTCCTTGGACGTGGTAGCCGCTTTCTCGTGCTCCCTCCGAATCGAACCCTAATTCGTCACCCGCCACCACCATGTAGGCCACTATCCTACCATCGAAAGTCGGGAGGCGTAAATTTGAACGATAAGGCCGCACGAGGGCCAGCGATCCGACAAGTTATCATGAATCATCGCGAAGAACGAGCACGAGGCCCGCCGACCTTTATCTAATAAATGCAACCCTTCCGTAAGTCGGGTTCAGCACGATACTCTAGAATTACCACGTTATCCCGAGTAAATAGTACCATCAAACAAACTATAATCGATTTAATGAGCCATTCATAGCTTTCACGTCAATTAGTTCATACTACACACGCATGGCTTAATCTTTGAGACAAGAAGGGCGACTACCGGCAGATCAACCAGCAATCCTCAACGACGCTTTTCACCGCATTCCCCGCCAAAAGGTTCGAACGGATCGGCAGTCAAGTCAGCAACGGAAGCCGACGATCACTATAGGGACGCAAAAGAGGCATAAACCTCATGCCCAATCAAATGCGCTCACATCCTGTAGCTCAAGCAACTTCCCTAGGCACCAATCCCAAACACGAATGTGTATGAGAACCTGACATACGGATAGCTTTATGGTTCACCCACATCACCCAACAAAGCGGCCACGAAGGCAAAATAACACGCTTAACCGCCAATTACCATAATAAGAGGTACCAACACAAGAACCGAACGCAGTCCAAGAGAGTAGGTAATACTTTGGAACATTAATCAAAAGGCTAAAGGAGGATGGACGCCGCCGCTGCAAGGCAAAGTGATCCAAACCAACCAACACAAGCCTTCTACACGTATGTTAATTCAACCCTCGATTCAACAACGACACCCATGAGGCAACAAGGCCATGGAAAAATCAATCTTGAATGGAGGGGCAAAGAAAGAACCGCTTGGCACTGATAGTTATAATGTGACAAAGCGCATCGATGCCTCAAAGATTTAAGCGTCTCCTGCTAGAAAGACGACGCAAGTTACCGGCAAAGACGACGGCGCGGGCAAGACGCATCGCGGCGCCCCGGCAAGACGACGCGGCGTAACCGGCAAAGACCACGCAGCTCCCGGCAAAGACGACGGGTGGCGAATCCCGCAAAGACGACGTATGGTCCGCAAAGACGACGTCGCCCTCTTAAGAAGACGACGGTAACTGGCAAGACGACGCATAACCGGAAGCATCGACGTGGCGTCGCCTGCAAGCAGCGATCAGACAGTATGTAACCGGCAAAGACGACGCGCCCTGGCAAAGACGACGCAGCGGCCGGCAAAGACGACGCGCGCATCGCACTCTAAAGAAAGTCCCCCTATAGTACATTTATATGCATTTGGGGCTAGTTGCGTGAGTACAAGCACCTAAAAAAGCCGCCGCATAATTTTTTCCAATTCATCACGACGCTGCCCCTGGCAAAGACAACGTCTAAGGGCAAAGACGACGCAGTGCTCCCCGCAAGACGACGCGGGCGGGGGAATCAAGAAGACGACGCGGCGGCAGTGGCAAGACGACGGCGCTCCCGGCAAAGACGACGGCGGTCCGCAAGACGACGCTAAGGCTCCCGCAAAGACGTACGCTCGCCCCCGCAAGACGACTCGCGTTCCCGGTAAAGACGACGCAGTGCTGGCAAGACGACGGCGTCTCGGTAAAGACGACGCGGCGTCTCCGGGCAAAGACGACGTGGCGCTCCGGCAAAGACGACGTGCAGCGTCTTCGGCAAAGACGACGCAGATTGGCAAAGACGACGCTGCTGAATCGCAAGACGACGGTATCCTCAAGCAAAGACGACGCGCGGTCCGGTAAAGACAACGTGTGCCCTGCAAAGACGACGGCGGTCCGGTAGAAGACGATGCGCGCCCCGCAAAGACGACGCGCGCGCTGGGCAAAGACGACGCACGGCCGGGCAAGACGACATCCGCACGGCACTGCAAGTCTCTCTATAGTACATATATATGCATTGGGCAATAGAGTACAAGCACCTAAAAGTCAGCTGTGCATAATTTTTCCACCATCACGACGCGTACAAGGGCAGCACGACGCGCGCCTCGGCAGACGACGCCAAGGCCCCGCAACACGACGCCGCCCCGCAAAGACAACGCGGCGACCGGCGAAGACGACGCGTATGCCCCGCAAGACGACGCATGGCCCCGGCAAAGACGACGGCGAACCGGCAAAGACGACGCAGTGTTCCCGGCAAGACGACGGCGCTCCCGGAGGAAGACGACGTATGGCCTGGCAAGACGACGTTGCCCCGCAAAGACGACGCGGCGCTCCGGCAAAGACGACGCAGTGACCGGCAAAGACGACGTGGCGCCCGGCAAGACGACGTGCGAATCGGCAAAGACGACGCAGATCCTCAAGAAGACGACGCGGCGAATCGGTAAAGACAACGTGGCGCGCCCCGCAAAGACGACGGCGACCGGTAAAGATGACGTATGCCTCGGCAAAGACGACGCGGCGTAAGGGCAAAGACGACGTACGGCTGCAAAGACGACAGGCGCACGGCACTTGGCAAAGAAGCCTCTATAGTACATATATATGCATTTCGCTATTTAGTGAGTACAAGCACCTAAAAGCCGCTGCGTATAATTTTTTCCACTATCACGACGCGGCGCTAAGGGTAGCACGACGCGGCGCCTGGCAAGACGACGGCGGACCGGGCAAGACGACGCCAAGGCCCCGGCAGCGACGACGTATGCCTCGGTGCATCGACGGCGTCTCCGGCAAAGACGACGGCGAACCGGCAAAGACGACGTCAGCCTCGCAAAGACGACGGCGCGGCCCCGGCAAAGACGACGCTAACCGGCAAGACGACGCGTCTTCGCAAGACGACGCGGCGCGGGCAAAGACGTGCGCCCTTTGGCACGACAAGTTGCCCCGCAGCACGACGACGCTACAGCCTGCAGCACGACGCGCCCCGGCAAAGACGACAGGCGAACCGGCACAAAGACGACGCAGTGCCGGGGCAGCACATCGACAAGGCCCCGCAGCACGCCGCAGTGCCCCGCAGGCACGACGTAGCGCCCCGGCAAAGACGACGTGCCCCGGCAAGACGACGGCGCTGCTGGCAAAGACGACGTAAGCGCCCCGCAAAGACGACGCGCCCGGCAAGCACGACGCGGCGCTCCCGGCAAAGACGACGTGGCGAATCGGCAAAGACGACGCAGGCAACGTTTCCGCATTTATCGCATAACCGGGCAAGACGACAGGCGAACCGGCAAGACGACGCGGCGAATCGGCAAAGACGACGTATGCCCCGGCAAGACGACGCAGTGCCTTTAAGAAGACACGCGGCGCCCCGGCAAAGACGACGCAGCGGCTAAAGACGACAAGGCGGCTCCCGGCAAAGACGACGTAAGTAACCGGCAAAGACGACGCAGCCCCAAGAAGACGACGTATCTCCGGCAAAGACGACGGTGACCGGGCAAGACGACGCGGCGAATCGGGCAAGACGACGCTAAGGCCCCGGCAAAGACGACGCGGCGCCCCAGCAAGACGACGCGGCGACCGGCAAGACGACGCTGCCGCAAAGATTTATCGGCAGTGCCCGGCAAAGACGACGCTGCTGCAGGGCAAAGACGACGCTACAGCCGGCAAAGACGACGCTGCCTCCAAGAAGACGACGGCGTTCCGGCAAAGACGACGCGGCGAACCGGCAAAGACGACGCAGTGTCGGGCAAAGACGACGTGCGAACCGGCAAAGACGTATCGAGCGCCCCGGGCAAAGACGACGTAAAATTTCGGCAAAGACGACGCAGCGACCGCGACGACGCGCGTCTCCGGCAAAGACGACGTATGCTGCTGGCAAAGACGACGGCGCTACGGGCAAAGACGACGCGGCGTTCCCGGTGCGGAAGACGACGCGCGACCGGGCAAGACAACGCTGCCCCGCAAAGACGACGCACAAGTTCCCGGGCAAAGACGACGCTGGTCAAGTACAAGACGGCGCTACAGACGTGCACTCGGGCAAAGAAGTCCCCCTATAGTACATTTATATGCATTTAGCTAGTTGCAGGAGTACAAGCACCTAAAAGCCGCTGTGCATAATTTTTTTTTCCATCTTTTTCTATATTTTTATAATATAAACATAAAAACTTTGATATAATATGAATATTAATGTTGAAAATGAATTATTTCTCAATTTTTTTTTTTTTATAAAAATTTTTTTTTTTAATATTTTTTTTTTATTTTTATAAAAAAATTATTTTTTAATATTTTTATTATTATTATTTTTTCTAGTTTCCTTTGTCAAAATCGATTTTTCATTGTGAGTATTAATAATGTTGGAAAATGAATTATTTCTCAATTTTATTTAATCTTTTTATAAAATGATATTTTTGACTACTCCATGAACATCAATTTTTGAATAATATTTTTTTTCTTCTAAAAAATGATTGTTTATCTAAAAATAATATTCTCTTTTAATTTTTACCTTTAGTTTTCTTATGACTCAATCAAAAACAATTTATTTTAATAGTTTTCTTTTTAATTTTTTTTAACAGCCGTTTGTAATTTTCTTATTATGACCCTATCAAAAACGATTTCTTTTATAATAATGATAATTTTAACTTCTCAGAAACGATCGTCGAAAGCAACATAATGACATTGAGACAAACGTTTCCGTTGATGGGACATGAATACCCAAATCGAACTTCATTGCTTTAAAACGTCCGGGGCGCTAGTTATTAAGCGCATCTAACGTAACAAACTTGGGCCACGATAGTGACTTAAAATAATTTTTTCGATAAACGACGCCAACAAAAATTCATTTTCATGGAGTCATTAAAACTACGGGATTATTGTGGTTGAAAGCAAAGACTTGCTATTTCACGACGTGGAGGCACCTCACGACGATTTTCCAAACCTTTCCACCCAGCAATACGTAACTGAACGAAGTACCGAT
>JADFUC010001930.1:0-49727 GCA_019722365.1 Lithospermum erythrorhizon | reverse complement strand
GATCCACATAGATCCTCGCTAGTTTCTCAGGCCCATCCAGATCTAATGTAGGAAATGAGCTGACTTCAATAGCCTATCCACAATCACCCAGATCCCATCATGTCGCCTCAACGTCCTAGGAAGCCCAAACACGAAGTCCATGGTAATATTCTCCCATGTCCACTCAGGAATAGGAAGAGTCTACAACAAACCCGCAGGATGCCTATGCTCGGCCTTCACCGACAACCAAACACTTTTCCACGAACTCTGCGATCTCTCTCTTCATTCCCGGCCACCAATAAGTCAACCTCAAATCCCTTGCATATCTGCATACCCGGGTGCACGCTATAGGGAGCATTATGAGCCTCATCAAGAATTTCCCTCCTCAGCTCATCCGAATACGGTACACACAATATGCCATCCATCCTCGTTGCCCACTCAACTGGAAACTGCTCGACCCCATTTCTCACGCCTTCGATAACCTCAGTCATCTCGCTACCGCAACTCTAAGATTCGATCAACAAGTACCGGTAGAATTATCATATGGGCGAAAATCTCTCCTATCGCTACCGACATCAAAAAATCGACTCTCAGCTGCTTCATCTCTATCTCCTCGGATCTTTGATTTCCCTTTCGCCGCATCAAATTTTACTACATTTCCCTTTCCGGGTGGTACTCAATAGTCAAGTCATAATCACTTATGAACTCCATCCACCTCCTCTGCCTCAAATTTAAATCTCTCTGCCGGAAGATATTTCAAACTCTTATGATCGTGAAAACGGCATTTAACCCCATACAGATAGTGTCTCCACAATTTCAACGCAAAGACTATCGCCGCTAGCTCAAGATCATGGGTCGGATAGTTCTTTTCGTGATTTTTCAATTGTCGGGAAGCATAGGCAATCACCTTCCCATTCTGCATCAGAACACACCCCAATCCCTGGTGCGAAGCATCGCTATAAATCACATAGCCCTCAGAACCAGACGGTATTGCTAACACTGGAGCAGTAGTCAACTTTCCCTTTAACATCCTGAAGCAGTCCTCACAATCATCATCCCAAATAAAGGGAACCCTTTCTGGTCAACTTGCCAACGGCGTCATGACAAAGAGAAGTCCTCGATTTAATCTCCCAGAGTAACCAGCCTAACCCCAAGAAACTTCTCACCCGCCCACCTGACGCCTCCTAATAGTTCACGGCCTCGACCTTCTCGTGGTCAACACAAATACCCTCGCTAAAATACGACTCAGAATTGCATTATTCGCCAACCGTAACTCACATTTGGAAACCGGCATACAACCTGTGATGTCTCTCAAAGTCCCGAACACGACCAAATGTCTCATGCTCCTCCTCCCTCTCTCAATATATCGTAATATCATCAATGAATACCACCACAAACTCATGGAAATCACCGAGAATTGATTCCATTTATTATGCCCGCTGCGACAATTGCGGTATCAATTCATTTACCAAATTGAGTTAAATGTGACATCGAACTTAGTGTTCAACTTAGTAATTGTATATTACTAGTGCGTGGTTCTCATGATAATTAAGCGTTACAGCGATTGCTAAATCTTACTCATTAATCGCTATAATAGTAATCGGGTCAATTATTATTATTACACAACTTACTATTATCTCGACTCTAAGCAGTCACACACACATACAAAGGACGCTGAGTTATATTTCATCTATGAAATTAAAGAGAATCGTATAATCGAGAAATGTATTTCTCACTACAAGGGTTCTACATTTTATGTAGAATATCGATGAATGAAATGTAATCAATTAAATAGTTATTTAATTGGTTCGAGTAATTTTTAGTATTTATCAATAACTTGAAAGATTATTGATATTAACTCGTTACTATTTAATTAAGCTTAATTAATAGTTCAACTCATTAGTGTCTTAACGAACTAATAGAGTTAACGAGTCAAGCTTACTACTTAACGGGTCGTTTATCGGATTTGTTTTAACCTAGCCCTATATAAGTGTGTTTTAGGTTTTCTACTTAAATAATAATTTACAAAAAAAACCCTCAGTTCACCCCCTTACCATTTTCTCCTACTCAAAATTCTTGAGTTGTCGTTTTGTTCAACTCAGTTTCTACAAGATAAACTGCTTCGATTCAACCTCTCCCGGTATCACTGTAGATATCATACGATTGATATTACAACAAGTGAGTTTGGTGGAAGGTCAAATTCACGCTTGTGAATTTGAAGCTGTGGACGATTGTGAATTTACTCTCTCGCATTATAAATACTATATTTATATATTGTATTATGTATTTTTTAAATAATATAAGAAGACTTTAAGCATCTCCTGGATCCCTGATTTTGTATTTATACTCATATATTCATGTAGCTTTCCATCATAAGGCATCACGTAGGCAAATTAAAGTCATTTCATTGTTTATTTTATGCTTTTTTGTTTTTAATAATTTATTTGATTAATTTGTTCATATATTTAATTGATAAATATATGACGAGAATAAATCACCATGTTCTTGATTATTGATTTACTACGCGCTACAAGTTCACGATGATGTATTATTATATTTTGTTAACATGGATTTGTTTCATAAATTAAAGGATGATTTAATTGGTTTTGTTTCAAAATGCTTTTATAAAACGTGTTTCGGCTTGTAAAATTTATAAAATTACAAACTAATTTTTTCCGAACCTCGATAGTATCGTGAGAATATCTGTATTAAATTTCATATTTTTTAGATTTTTCTAAGTGCTCAAAACAATTTCGAGATTTCTCGGATTGCTTAATTAATAATTAACTATGAAAAATTTATTTTAATGAATCCACTGCTAGGATTTGTTCAAGAAAATTATGAAGTTTAATTTGTTCAAATTTCATGTAATTTGAAAATGTTTAAAGCTTCCAAAATAATTTTACAAATGAATTAAATTAAATCAAAACCGAAGTTCAATATGGGATTATTAAATATAAATCGCCAACCGACTGGGCGACCCTACGGGGCTGGCCCTGTCGGATCGGCCGATTTTGGTACCAAATGTTTAGACGACGATCACACGGCGGCACCGCTGTCGACGGCCCGGCCATCGTGAGGGGTCGTCGCTCGAGCCCATCATGATGCAGTGCCCTAATTTTAAAAACCCTAATTCCGAATTTATTTCGATTTCAAGCCTAAAATTATGGGAGAAGTTATATTTCGTTTTATTGATTATTTTCATTTTAATCACTCAATTGATCAGAATTAATTACGATGACAATTAATTAATTTTATATTATGTCTTTTTAAATTAATTTAAAAGCGATATAACAATTATGGTAACAATTTCACTACATATATTTTAGGAATATATTTGTGATCAATATATTTCTACAATATGTATATGGTTAATAATTATTGATAATTATTAATTGACATGCTGTATGATAATTGAGTTTATATTAATTATTCTTAATATGTGTAATTACATGGATTAATTAATTTGATAATTACAAACATGCATTTTCTAATTCCATTTAAAATATTTATTAAGTTCATTTATAAGGATTTTAATAGCGCCTATATTTTTAACGGGGTGATTGAACGTGAGATATAGATTTGGCCCATTTTTTTTCTCCTGCCTCATGAATCAGAATAATGTCAGAAATTTAATCTTCCGAGCTTCATATTTTCTGTATTTATTTATTTATTATTTTACCCACAAGTCAGAAGTTGTCTAAGATGGGTTAGTATAAATATTGTAACAAGCGAAGATATCAAGATTATTTCACAAGGCGTGATTTAATGGGACTCCGTTGATCCGTAAGACAAGATATGCTAATTATTTACTTATGTTAGTATTTGATAAATACTTCTGTAATAGGTTCTGGGCCATATCGTATATCTCTTGAATGTGCATTACTTATTTTATTTTTTATGTTGCATGTATTATTGATTAGTTAGTACGCATGAGTAAATGAAACAAAGTAATAATAATCTCACCGTGATGGCGTGTTACAATGTTGCATTTGGATATCACAACGGGATCATGCCGATTTCACTAACGCTGCTGGCTTTCGATGATCAATCCAAGTAACACTTTTGGTTTAATTAGTATGCTTAATCGGTTTTCGAGATACAAATGTCGGGTAGCACTGTAAAGAGATGCTAAGACAATGCTGCTATTGTAGTTCTACATAATTGGTTGTTAACTCACTATTATACTAGATTCAAATGGCAAAGGTCGCCAAGCCAATTCTAAGATAATAGACTTTCGATACTAATATATTGTGAGATTTGAATTATTAGTATTTACTTTTACAATTTATTTGTAAGTCTTTAGCATGATAGTTTACCGATTCTATTATTTTATTTACTTATTCTTGTAGAATTAATATGGCTACCACTATCAAGTACTCCTAAGAACTGTCACAAGACTTGAAAAGTGCAAGCTGAATAACTCAAATTTTGACGAGGATCTCGAACTTGAGAATCATTCTCAAGCAAAGAGAGGACTGAATGTTATTTAATAATAAGGTTCCCGCGAAATGAATGATAGCGCCCCATCGAAAGTGCGGATCCTTAAGCAAAAGTACAAGTCTGACAAGCCATGATGTCCAATGTTTCATGTTTGCCAATATGGAACCTTCGCTCCAGACTAATATAAAAAGGTGGCAAGATATGACATATACCGGCAACTTGAGGAATTATTCGAAAGGAAGCTAAATGAGAGATATGACACTTATGCGCCTCGTTGATAGCAAGCTGGGGTGGAACGGGATGTGCCGCAAGCCCTCATGTCATTAAAATGATTGGCCTGGTCGATCTACTAACGCTGGGGTACCAAAGCATTCCAAAGAACTGGTTGTGGATTCTATCCTGAAGTCTCTTTCTAGACAAATTCCTCTCAGTTTGTCATGAACTTCGAGCATGCACAAGTTTGAGTTATCTTTAAACGAATCGCATAAGATGGTCACGACGTCGACGGTAACCTGGGTAAGACTAAAACTTCTACTCCTTCTATTTTGGTGGTCCAAAACAAGCAGAAGTTTAAGAAGAAAAAGAAGTTTACCGGCAAAGCCAGGGGTTCTAGTAATCCCAAGGTCAAGCTGAAAGTGAGGAGCTGGGAAGGATGACAAGTGTCATTATTACGGAAACTTAGGTCACCGAAAGTTGGCCTCGTTATGAAGTTCTGGCTGCATGATGGTAAGAATGCCCCTGGGCACTCTTCACCATGTGTAATGATGCGGTCAAGTTTGTACAATTTTCATTCTACTACGCTGGTTCTCATGATAATTTAAGGGGTTATGAGCATTGCTAGATCTACTATTAATCAGTTATAATAATACCACTGTCAATTATTATTATTATACAAACTTACTATTATCCGATCCTGGCCACACACATACAAATGACGCTGAAGTTATATTTCATGTATGAAATTAAAGAGACCGTATAATTGAGAAATGTATTTCTCATTCACAAGGGTTCTATTATCTATGTAGAATATCGATTGAACACCTAGAATCAATTAAATAGTTATTCATATTTCACTCATTACTATTTAATTAAGCTAATTAAATAGTTCAACTCATTAGCAATTCATTAGTGTCTTAACGAACTAATAGAGCTAACGAGTCAAGCTAATACTTAACGGGTTGCTTATCGGGTTTGTTTTAACCCAGTTCTTATATAAGTGCGCTTTTAGGTTTTCATGAAATAATAATAATTTCATTAAAAACCCTAAAGCCGCCTCTCCCCTCGCCGATTTTCTCCCAAGAAAATTCTGGGGTTTTTTGTTCAACCTCAGCGACAAGATAACCATTCTTGATTCAACCCTTTCCGGTGTGGATCAAATTGTAGATATCATACTATCGATATTACAACAAGAGCAGAGGAAGTCAAATTCACGCCAGGAATCTGCCGCTGGTGGATTTATTGCCATGGAGTCTGCATCAAGTACTGTTATTTATATATTGTATTATTTGTATTTTTAAATAACGTGAAGAAGACTTTAAGACTCTCGATCTATGGATTTGTATTTATACTCATATATCCAGAGTTTTCCATCAAACTCATCCGCATACTCCTCAAATACCCGTTCATCAAATCCATAAAGGCCGCCAAGCACTCGCCAAATTCAAAACGGCATCACCTCATAATGCCCATAACGAGATCATAAAGCCGACATGAATATCATCCCCTTCGATCCTCAACTAAGGATAACCGTATCAGAATCAATCTTCGAGAACACCTTGGCATCCTTCACCTGATCAAACAAATCACAATTATTGGTGCGGCATCGGTTCTAATGTTCACTTTATTCAACTCCTATAGTCAATGCAAATTCTCATCGAATCCATCCTTCTTTTTCACAAACAACCGGGCGCACTTCATGGAGATACACTCGGGTCTGGACACCCTTTCTCCAACAACTCAGAATCGAAGTCCGCATTCTCGCAACTCGTTGGGGCCATCCGGTACGACGAATAGAAATTGTGCCATACTGTGAATAACCTCGAGTAGCAAATTGATCTCCTCTCGGGCGGCAATCCCGTAAGTCCTCGTGAGTTACATCCTCGAACTCTAACTACCAAAGACATCCTCTAATCTCCCTCTTTCTATTCAACCAATCACATACCCCGTGAACCCAACACACCCTTTCGCATCAACCTCCTAGCTTCAAGTGTATACAAAACTCAAGGCAAAACCTTTCTCTGGCCCCCATGAATCGGATATCTCTGACTTCCCAAACCCACGAAAGCAATTCCTTCCGACGGTAATCACTGCTGCATGGTGTTTTCCCCAACCAACTATCCCCAAGATAAGATCGAAATCAAAAAGCTCAAATGGAAGTAAATCGATGTGATAACAACCCGACCACATACACTCAGTGACGGGCCCATATATACATGTCTAACCACAACCGACCTCCCTACTGGTGTCATAATCTCAAGGATAAGCAAGGGCACACAACATAAAAGATAAAGTTCAAAATAAACTCTCGAGAAACAAAAAGAATACGAGTCTCGTAATCAAACAACACTCTAGCCTCAATATCATTACTGTGAATAATAAAATTGCCACCACTGGGGTATCCTGTGGCTCCCGATGAGTAACGGTACGAATCTAGCCTCGACCGCCCGGGCCTCGGGTCGCTACCAATGCACTCCTGGGCGAGGTCCTCCACCAGATTCCGGCCTCCACGGCCTCCCGACCGACCTCACCACGACCTCGGAGCAACCGCCCGGGGCCGAATCTGCCGAAGTACTAGCACCTCTCTCTGAAAGCTCGGTGGCAATCCTTCGCTAAATATCCCGCCGGCATCGATAACACATGATCACCCTCTCCCGGCAATCTTGTCACCGTGTCTAACTGCCAATAACGGTAAATGGGGCCGGATAATTCTCTAAACCCCGAAACCACCTGAACCCGCCGGATCTCGCAGTCATCCACCGTGCAGAAGGAGCGGTGGAATAATCCTCGGCGATCCGTCGAGTTAATCAAGAACTCGCTCAGACGACTACCGGGTCCTATCTCCTCCCAACTCTACGCCTAGTAGCTCATCACCTGAATCGAAAAGTCTCGTGTCGATTCTCCTCGATCACTCGCTTCTCCGGCTCTCGTGGCTTAACTCCATTTCATCTTCGTGGTCGCATTCCTCACAACACGGAAACCGGTAAAATCATCACGACATCCTGCGACGCACTCCCACGCCACACCCATCCCTAGTGATCCTCTTCGCCTACTGCATAAACATCAAGAAGAGTCGCACATATCACTCGAACTGCTTTACTCCTCTGCTGCACCTCGAACCCTGCCGAAATCGCCTCTCTCCAAAGCCGCCACGCTGGTCTCTACAATAGTTCTCCTAAGAGCCTAACAAATCACACCCAGAAACATGAATCTACCCTCTCCGCAGTTTCAAAGATCACCCAAGTTCTCCCACCATGGGCACTCTCAAGCCTATAAGTAGCAAACTTCACTCACCTCGCCCATTACCACCCATCTGGGTCAAAGATGGACTTATGTCCCGAATGAACTTAATAGGCCTCAAGCTCGGGCGAACCTCCTAAACTTCGAGAGATCTCTTTAGAAACCGGTCAAACAATTCTATCTGAATTCGACCTCCGCCGCCGCCATCTCTGCATATACACTATCCTCCCCGAAGTCTACCTCATCCTCCTCAACGTGCTCATACGACGCACCTCCGACCCCGCCGGTCCACTGAAGTCATCGACAACCATCCCCTACCACCGCCTCCCGCCCGCCCTACCCCGGCACCCACGTTTACCTCAGCCACAGCCTAAATTCCTTCCACGCATCAAGACCCCAATACCACGCAGAATAAAAAGAAAAGACTCAGATTTTTTTCCATCAAAAAGACACCACTCACAACGACTAAGAAAACAATGACACACAACCACACCGTGATAACCCAAGTAATCTAACAACACCTAAGCTCCGATACCAAACTATAACGACCCGCCCGCGCCGGCTCCTATGGTAACCATACCTCCCAACGGAACATTAACGACGATCTAATTCGCTTAAAGAACTATGCGTTTTATCCAAAACTTTGATTTACAATTAAAATTCTAGAAAAAAAAAACAATTTTTAAAATTTACAATCCATCAGGGTGATATCTAACCAACCAACTCCATATAGCATACTATTATCCAAAAGACAAGAATGCCTAAGGTTACAACCTGAGTAAATACCAGATCCCGACAAATATCACGACAAGGCTAAAGTCCTAAAAATAAAATACAACAATCAAGCTAAACTACCGACAACACAACAAAACGAGACCGCGAGATCCTCACCACCCGACGCTCACCTAGCCACCGGAATATAAACTCTCAAACAAACACTCAACTCCGCCTAATTGCCAACCCGGCACAAACGAACGCCATCAAAACGAATAGAAAACAGAAGTCACAAGTTCGAGCTAAAACTAATGTGGGTGAAACTTAAGCCATACGAAACGAGACAAATTAAAAAGATATAAGAGTCATCATTTAATAAATACGTATATACCAGTGACTACCTAATAGTGCCATATCATAAGATTCCAAAGAAGCGTCTCTGCATAACATGTCATGTATAATACAAAGTCTCAACAAGGCACACAATCACCCGTAATAAAATCATGTAGACTCAACGACTATAACTCTAGTCATCAAACCATTTATCTCATATCTCCACAACTATACTCAACGCTCTAACGCCAAGATATGCTCAATCCATCTACCGCCAGGAACGGACCAATCACATTAAACACCGCTCTTATACCGTAGAAGGCCAACACCAACAATGCACACAACAAAAGAGATATACCACACCGCCTATGTCAAGTATAAGGCCAAACCGCACTTATACCAAGATAAGTACAAACCGCACTTATACCGTAGTAGTTAAACCGCACTTATACCGTAGTATATACAAAACCGCACTTTATACCGTGTAAAGATAAGGCCACATATCCTGTAGTGAAGGAGAGTCACCTAACCCCTAATCATCCCAACTATGCGTCATATCTAATACTCAAATCACTCAAAGTCATAATGTATAACTCCAACCAACACTTCCTCAAAGAATCAATCACTTATTCCCAAACAATATCAAAGCACACACTAAAACGGCTCACAATCAAAATCAATCGGGACTGGCTGCAACGCCAATGTAAATACGGTTGCCGACAGCGCCACACAACACGTACGATGCCATGTAACACAAAAACGAAGTCGAGTTCAAGCTATTACTTACGCCAAGCAAATCTTCAACGCCATTTAAATAAAATCACAATCATATCATGGCTCATTAAATGAATCACACATAATCATACAACAAATGACATTAATGTGATAATATTCTCTACATAATCATACCACAAATCTACATGTCAGCACACACGAAAGTAATCACGTAATTGTCACCTGTGAGATAAGTACTCACCTTTGCTAGCTACCACAAAATCCTCGCGAAATCACAATCACGGTAACTACCCCTTCCCACGATCAACGCCTTGATGAAGGATGAAAATGTGATGCACAGAACCATCCTTATGAGCAACCAAGCTGTACGTAAGTACTCTAATAACCATGAACACACTTTATATCAAAGGTTTATCACAAAAAAGGAAGAATTCCTGAATAGCTGCAGAACTACCCCGGACACAACATATATTAATAAACAAGGATGAACCGAAAAGGAAGAAATAATGGCATTTCGTTCAAGAGTAAGTGGTTCCTTCAAGAATAAATGGAAGAATATCACATCATGTCCCATATCTTTAGTTTCCCGATTCTCAAAAGTGATTCAAGGTCAGAAACCACTTTTTAAAAAATACAGACATGTGACAAGAAACATATACCTGATTGACTAGTTGATTCTTAAATTTTTCTGGGTGGAGCTTTCTCTCGGAATGAAATGCATAAGATATTTGAGCATCCATACCAAAGATTAACAGTCTTATTCATATGGCAAGGTAGCATAGGAACCGAGTTGGATAATCTGTGTAATTAGAATAGTCAAAATGAATTGGAAGAATCAAGAAAAAATACTACAATTACGAGGCCTGAACAACACCCAAGCAGGCATACCAAGAAACTTTTGGGCGAGTGAAAGTGGGTCTCGCTGCCAAGAAGAAGATGAGATTTTTGTGTCAGTGGAGATAATGTGTCGGATAAGGACGGTAAGATATTTGGGCATCAACAGCTCCGCTCGGCTTAAATCTCAATGAAACCGATTCCAAATGTAAAATTTCCCATGACATAAACTACTACTCATATAATACTAGTCTCGGTACATCGATCTTATCCCAAAATTATTTATACTATCACCGGGTCCCACCACCGACCGAAATAATTTTAATTTTTTAATTTTTTTTAACGTAACGGGTTATTACAAGTATTAACTTCTAAGCTTATATAACTTAAAAGTGTTATATAAATATTACTCTTTACACCGCTTATATAGTGCTATATCGCTAAATGCATATTAGTGATCCTTCTTAATAGCGCTTTAAAGCGCTATATATAAACTACCATAGCAAAGGGCTTATATAATCTACTTAAAAGCACTATTTAAGGCTAAGAAAAGCACTATGCAAGCCCTTTCAGAGTAGTGAGTCATGTAATAACTCGCAAATTTGGAAAGTGATTAATTACAAAACTTTACAATTTAAATATATGAACAAAGAATGAAATATTAAAACATATCTCTAATAAAGAAAATCAAAAATTAAAAACATAAATATATAAATATGTTGACATGGATTTATAATGATAAGTGGCAAACTGTTGATTTATTCAGTATCTTTGGAGCTAACATTTTTCACATGTAGAAGATTGGTGTGATATATGAATAGTGTTGGTGTGTTATTGTTAAGATTTTGGAGGAGAGAATATTAATTTTTTTTTTCTAATTAATTGACAAACTTATACTAAAAAGTATTTGATTAAATAAAGTTTAACATTATAAAATACTTATAGTGAACAAATGCACATGTTTATAACCGAACAACTTAGCAAATTCAATACGGGTAATTTTTCTAATGTTCTATTTATTCAAGGTTCTCAATAGGAAATACCAAATAAATTATCTATATATGAGGGAATATAGCTCAACTAATACAATTAAAAATATATTATTTTTTCTCATAACACATATTGCAATTTCTTAAATGATTATAAGTTATTCAAACCAATGAACTTGTCCTAATTTTTTTGTCAAATTAGGATTTATGCGTCATCTTTGTTATCATTTTCACTCATTTCGCAGTAATTTTGTCAAGATTAATACTTACTGGAGAAAAGTATTGATTACTAAAAAATGAGCTTAATATTGAAGTATAATTTTAATTAATGTAACTATTTATAATGTTGAAAGTTAGAATGTTAAAAGACATATATTTGATACATTTTATGTTTAATTCGAAATCATTTGAACCGCAAGAACTTACGCCCTTAAATTTTTTTTCTAATTAATATTTTTATTTTTTGAAGGGATACTTTGATCACAAATAACTCTTTAAATATAACATAAAAAATTATAATAAAATATGATGTCCATAGAGAGATAACATACCAAACTGAGATGTCCAAAGAGATATAAATACTACTTTAACAATTTGATGTCGTCTGACTAAATATATTGACGAATTGATCATCAATATAGTATCATCGAATTATTTGCTTTTATGTCGGTTAAATTGGTAAGGATTTGAAAACATAATTAATTTTTTTATATCCTCAAGTAAATAGGTATGATTTCAAACCCAGAATTTAATTTTTTGTGGATCTCAATATATAAATTTATATGATGCACGAATTAAATAACAATAATAATATATATACTCAAAGTATATGGTTATTTAACTAATACCTACTATAATACAATAATAATAACAATAGTTCTAAATAATAATAAATAATATTCTCCATCCTGCTCCTAAAAAAAAAAATTCTTCATTTGTGACTTTCGACTTTTTGATTAGTTGAACTTTTTTTAATAGTTGAACTTTGACCATAGATATTTTTACTGCTTATAATATTTATAAATAATATAATAAATAAAAATATATTTCAAATTCTTTTCATTGATATATTTTATCAAATATTATACAATCTAAATAAAATATTTACGATCATGTTCAACTATTAAAAAGTTAGTGCTCAAAAGTACAATCTTTAACAGAGAAGTAAAAATAATAATAATTTACAAAAATAGATGAGTATTATATATGAGTATTTAACCTACACCTATTATAATAACTAGTTATTTGTGCACCGTTTAACCCCGCGTTAAATATTCATCCATCGATTTTATAATAATATTTAATAAGACAAATAATGAATTAAAATTAAGTAACATACCGAGTATATAAGAGGAGAAAATATCATACCATCATATTATGAGTTTTGGTAACTGACAATATACCACCATAGAAAAGATAACCGACAGTCTTTATTTTATTCTTTGTTTTCGATAGTTTTGTCATATGTAATCAAATATTATGGAAGTTGAATTTTGGGTGGTTAGTTACTAAAAGGGTAAATTAGGAATATTAAAAGTTGGCTTCACTTGTAACTACCAATAGGACGCCTTTTAGACATTATATATGGTATGTATACTATCTACATAAAATTTATTATTATTTAACTAACACCAATTATTAAAGATTGAAAATGATATATGATGAGAAAATCATATTAATGAAAGGAGTAATAAATTAATAATATATAATATATGAAATATATTCTTGTGAATTAAATCATGAAAGTTATAATCATAATCATTAAACACGACCGGAGATAATCTACTGCAAGGCAAGTATAAAGTATGATCAATACTTAATACTACCAAATGCATGCGTGATGTATGATGCTTAAAGAGTACGTATGTATTGATTATTACCTTCCAATTGATAATCTTACGTGTGTGCAAGTATAAAGTATGATGAATACTTAATACTACCTCCGTTTTTTTTAATTTGACGTTATATATTTTCGTATATCGAGCTGAAACTTTGATCATTAATTACTAATTAATTATTATTTTAATAAATATAAAAGTTATATCATTAGATTCATCTTTGAAAATAGTTTCATAATATTAGTTTCTTATAATTTTTGAACATGTTAAAGATTGAAAATATTAAAAATAATTAAAATGATTAAGACGACTTAATCAAATTAATTAAAAACTGCCACTAAAAAATGACTCAGGCTGTGGTTCTTAGTCACACCCTAAATTTAATTTGAACCCTCAGATTTAACAAGGGTTTATGGGAAAATAGTCCCAATTAAAGTTCATCAAATTTAGGTTCGAGGCTAAAAAATTTCAATTTTATCGTTAAAAATCGGCTCTGTGGCTAAAAATCAAGCTTCAAAGTGGTTCAAATGTAGACTTCATAAGTTATGTGGTTCAAATCAAGGTCTAAAAGGTCTCAATATGAAAATACATTTGACCTAGAAAAGAATTCGAACCTCTTGATACTCAAACATGCCCATATTAATTTCGAGGCAAAGTAATTCCAAATCTCCAACGTCCGTATCTTGCCTCAAATTCAATGGTTAAGATCACGATCCAATCGGATATTAAAGCAAATATATCTAGAAGTAAGTATTCAAAGCCCGTGTTTCATAAATACTTCTATATTTTCAAAATTCCATCACATTCATACCTAAAATACCGAAATATAGATGACGACACTCGAAATCGTCTGAAGTTAATATTTTAAACCACCAGCAAAAACACCATTTTACTGGGCCGAACATCTTCAGTAGCCAAATAGGGCACCTAGAATCAAGAATTATCAGACAAACGCAATAATTCTTCAAGTCGGGCAAAAATCATAAGAATTTCCATCTAGTCTCGATTACTGTGTCCGAGACGTCCATCTAGTCCGACACGTGCTCCAAGATCAAGTCCATGACTCAAATTTAAGTCCACATCCACGCTGAATACGCTACAAGCACTCTCCGCTCGATCATATCTAACCTGCACTGGCCTAAGCTCATCAAGGCTAGGACACATATCCAAATTTCATAGAGCTTCTATCCCAAATACAACTCAAATCAAGTCAAATCAAGCTTCAACTGCCGAGCTCATACCAAGCTCTATGAAGATCAAGTCAAGCAAGCTAGACATCTCATAAATCATCACAAACGCTAGTGATCCATAGTTTGACAAATGGGTCCTCTTCGATTTGATAAAACCCTGCATAATCGAGGAATTTTTCCCTCATAATGGATTTTTATTTTGTAACCCTTTAATAAATAATAAAAAAATTATTCAGACATACTGGTGGCACCGGTGGGACTGCCTCTGTTAGAATCTAACTGAATTTCACTTGAAGATAAAACACTAAATTCATACATCCCGATCCTCAAAATAATATAAATTATCTAAAATTCATATAACGACTTATATGAATACGGTAGTATTTATGTAGATGCTGAAGTCTATCTCCAAATCTTTCACGAAGCCTCCTTTGAATTCCATCGTTGAGCACTTCAAATGTAGTGCCTCTAGTTGGTCCACACCAGGAGAGGTTGAATCCTACATTTACGTCTGCTAGAACATGGATTGAATTGGATGAAAAATCAAGAGAAGAATTTTCAATTCTTCCTTGGTGTTTTTCGGCCATTCTTGGGAGAAAGGAGGAGGCTAGCTTTTGTTTTCATGAATCTTATGAAACCTAAATGATAAGGATCACTTATATAGTGGTCCATCATTTAGTCTAAAGCCCAACCGAACGGTTAATGAGCCGACTCGTTTGATTTAATTAAACCGTTAAGTAAAATCAAACACTAACAAGTTGTTAATAGTAACAACAAGTTACTAACAGTTCTCATCTAACTATCAATTAATTCAATTGACTAATTAATTAATTCGGGTTCATCCAATTTATATTTTACATTATCAATGTAAAATTCCCAATTGAGAATATTCGTTGATTACAATCAACTCTCAATTTTAGCAAATGTAGTTTAATTTCATACATGAAATATAATTCAACGTCACTGTATGTGTGTGACCTTCTAGGCTCAGATAATAATAAGTTGTATAATAATAATAATTGACCAATTACTATTATTATAACGATTAATTTGAAGAAGAGATCTAAGAATTCATAACCCCTTAAATTATCAGTTTAGAACCACACTAGTAATATACAATTACTAAGGTGAACACTAAGTTCCAGTAATCACATTTAACTAACCCGTAAATTTAATCATACACAATTGTCGTTTAACGTAAGTATAATAAAAGGAAATCAATTTTCATTGATTTCAACATCATTAATTACTCCTTCGTCACCGACAACCAAGATATTTCCAAAGTGGGACTATCTAACCTCCTCTCCATCTATCAAACGATACTACAAAGAATGAAGTCACCACGAGGCAGTCCGCTAATACACGGGACCGCCTGAGACGCCCCTTACTAACCCTCAAGTCTCTCAAAGCCAACATATCACAGGAGCTCTAGAGGTAGAACAAGTCACAATAAAGAGAAACAATTTACATAAATAAATTAGATGAAACTTCTCAACACATATCTGAGGACTCCAACGGACAAGCGTCGGAGAACTCAAGCAACTACGGTTCTACACCAAGTACACCTACTAGGGATTTGCACCGAAGTCCTGTCTATACACCGGCTCAAGTAGATACCCAAAGACCAAAGAATTTATGATCGGGTATCGCTTCCCAAGAAACAGATGACCGCACTCCATTGTGGACGGTAGAAAACTTATTACAAAAATGCAACATCAAGATGACTTTATCGTCGATGTCAGAAATATACCGACCAAGAGCATGTAGAAGAGCAACGGCTTCTCTAAAACAAAAGAGTGCCTACGACCTTGGAGCGGAGAGATGGACGCCCCATCTATCTCCACAGGTCTCGGTGTTCACACGGACCAACAAGAAACGCAGAATAACGTCAAGAGTATTTATCGGGGCAATAAACAAGGAGCATATATTGGGGGCAATAAAAAGCCACGAAGATTGGGAGTCACCTACATAAAGCCCCTACACGCCCCGCAGATGTACTTGAAAATGCCAGTATTATCCACCTGTTCCAACACTTCAATGGAATCAGTCCCAAACAACGTTAGCCCACTTTGGCTGGCATACGCAACAATGCCGACCGGCGGGACGAATGGTCAACAGCTCGCTCACTCCCTCAAAGTGGAATGCGCTCGACCGGGTACACTAACTTGGAGCCTTCCTCCATAGACACCAAATTTCAAATGGAAGCGAGTCGGGATTATATGACGACGGAAGCTCTTAGTAAATTTCTCGTGATCTAAATTTTATTAGGTGGGTAGATTGAAATAACTCGTATCGCGTAACTTAATAAATTAAATTAAAATGTCGAGTTGTTAAATTAATTTTGGAGATTGTAATAATTACTAGGAACTAAATATTTTATTATGGATTTATATGAAAATATTTATTATGGCTAGATTGAAAATGAAATAGAAATTGAGGTCTTATGAATAAAGTATAAAAGTTTGGGAGTAAAAGTAGAATTTTCGAAAAACTTTGGGTTGAAAATCATTAATCTACCTATTTCTCAATCATTTTCCCGTGAAACACAAACCAAACCCCCTTTCCCTTTCTTGAGCTCTCGGCCAAGACCCCCTTTCACCTCCAAATTTTTCTTCGTCTTCCATTTTTGGAAATTGATGGCCGCTCCTCTTCATTCTCTTCACATCTAGGTAAGAAAGTTGGAAACTTTTTGAGTATTTCATGAAGTATGAACATGTTGACTTTTGTTGACTTTGTTTTAAAGTTGAAATTTATTTAAGTTCTTGACATACATGTATAATCTAAGCTCAAATAACTTTAATGGAACCTCTTGATGTTAATCTTTTGGAGAAAATATGGTGATTTGAGTTTGTTGACTTTTCTAGATCTAGTTTGACTTTTTAAAGAAAAATATGAAATAAATAGTAAACATTTTCCTAAAATTATGAAATTCGATTTTTGAGTAGTATTTGAGATTTAGAATACGTTTGAAAGAAAATCTGGATTTGGAGTTGTTTTGAATTTATTATAATTTTTGGAATTTAAATGGCTAGAAAGTGTATAAAATATGAAATAAATATCAAACCTTTGTGAAATATTAAGATATTAAATCTGGATGTTTCCTACTATAATGAAAGTACCTCAGCTGAAATTTAAAGTAATTTGAATTTTTTACTATTTTTGATGATTTAATTATTGAAATGGTATTTTAAATCAAACGGAGATGAATTCGAGTTGGAAAATAAAATTGATGATTTTTTAGTAACTTTGAAGTTGTATGTGAGTTACATATCAAATTTGGTGATTTTTAAAATGGTTTAATTAATTATTTTGATTTATGGATGTTTAAATAGCTAGAAATGTATTTAGTGGAGGAAAAAAATAAATTTTTATGCATAAAACATTTTTGGGCAGAATGATTGGACTCTTAAGATATATTTAGAGATAGGATAAATATATCGGGGTTATTGGGTTCTATTTGACATTTATTTGGGATTTAAGGAATGAAAATGGAGGTTATTAAACGGAAAGTAAAATAACGTATATAATTGCTTTGGATAGAGTCAGTCTCGGACCTGTAGCACGGACTACCTAGAGAGATATTTTAGTTGCTTTTGCTCGAGGTGAGTATTTATTCATCATGTAATAATTTTACTTTTCGTGAACGTGTCAGACTCAATGGTTTATGAGCATGTTATATATATATCTATGTGTTGATTATTTTGCGAGTTGATCAGATGTGTTGTTTTTATGGGATTCATAGGTGTTTTGAGATGAGTTGGGTCAACTAGGGACGCAGTTGATTTCCGTGACCTGCTTTTGGTCATTTTGATGTTTGTGGTGTCTGTTGGCCGGATTGGCATACATGCAGTCATTGAGGAGTTGTCGATATATGCGTGTTGTATCAATGGAAGTGCTGCTTATACTACGGTATAAGTGCAGAGTTGTCGATGTAATGGTCATAAGATCCGTATTGTACCTTATACCCGGTATAAGGTGGTGTATTTGCTTCGCACTGTTTATTCTAGCGATAATCTTACGCCGATGGGCATAAGTTTCACCGCAGTCAGGTTGATTATATGCACATTAGTTGTAGAAAACGGATGAGGCCGATATGAGTTGATACGAGCTTATATGAGGTGATCGGGATTTGACTCGCTTGTTTCGAAATGATTGTCAGAGCGCGAAGTTGAGTAGTATTAGTAAGTCATGGGCGCAGTCAGAAGGTTGCGGTCTAGCTTGTATAGTCAGGACTTATTCGGGGTATCAAGCAGGGTCAGTTTTGGGAAACGCATGATTATCATCATGGAATGTTCTTTATTCGAAATATTTATATTTGGTTGACGAGCCTATAAATTATGCATTTTGACAATGAATGCATCGGATGATTTTTATATAATGGTCATACATTGCATAACATTTTGAAATATCCATCTATCCTATGCAAAACTAATGATTTTAAATTATGTTAAGCGAGAGTGTGAGTTAATTTTCACTCTTGAGATATGTACTCACCAACCTTACCTTCGTGTTTGTGTGTACATCGAAAGTGGTCAAGATCCACAAATTTGTTTGTCAATAATGAAATTCGATTCAAACCTTTTTTTGAAGATAACAAATTGTTTAAACGAACTAATTCCGCTTTCAAGTGAACTTGTAATTAGGTTTCTTCTTTAAAAAGTTCAAGTGCTTAAAGGGTTGATCGGGATGTTCGGAGACTCAAGGTTGAGTCAAAACGCCAAAACATTTGTAAGGAAACTCTACACTTTAGTATATGTTGTTTTAAGTACGGTAGTAATGACTTTTGGCGGTTTTAATCTTGACCGGTTTTAAATAGATAATCAGTAGTTTCTAATCCTAAATATAGATTGTTTCATTGTTAGTTCGTACAAATGACCGTGTCATTTTGTTTCGGTAATTGGCTCAAACGGCCCCTATTTCTGGGAGGATAATTGCATTTATCGAGACCACCAGAGGGTCTGTCTCATCAAGGTCTCGAGTGATCGAGACCCCATCGAGAGGGTCGGGTCTTCGATATCCCGACGACGTAGACCCGACCTCTCTCGGGACAGTGTCTCTCGATAGGTCCCATGTGAAAGGAACCGTTGACTATGGCCTTTGGTATCCAATGAGCAAGAACTTTGAACTTGTAGGGTATTCGGATGCGGATTTTGCGGAGTGCACACTTGATAGAAAAGTACTAGCGACTTTTTCATTTCATCGACATAGTCATACCTCATGGTCGAAAAGAACAACATAGCGTGGCGTTATCAACGCGAGGCTAAGCATGTAGCGGTTGGAAATTGCGTGGCTCAAGTGCTTTGATGAAACAAATATCGGAGGATTGGGATCAAGTATAATCAAGTACCAGCAGCATGCGTGGACAACACTAGTGCCAATACTAACATTGCCAAAAATCCGCGCAACATTCTAGACCAAGCACATTGAGATCCGCCATCATTTCATCCGATCATGTGAAAAAGGGAAATACTGGATTCAAGTTCGTGGGAACAAATGATCAACTTGCGGATATCTTCACCAAACCACTACCCGAGGATCAATTTAACCGCATTAGGCCTTCGGGGAGTCGGGATGCTTGATCTTTCTAGTATGTGATTATGTCTTCTTATGTCTTTTATGCGTTTGAGTTATATGCATGCTATGTGTTTAATTAAGTCAAAAGCATTTTTTTTACATATTGGGATGATAAGCCAAATGATAAAATTGTCTGGTTGCGGTGAGTGGAATTGATGGTTGTCAGTGATGTCAGAAGGTAAGTGGACCTGGTTGTGTATCGAGGAAGGAGATGTTCGCTTGTTGTGATTTTGAACTGTTGACGCGTGGTTGGCGTTATTTCGTTGGTTGGCCTCGTGATGTATTTATGTTGATTTGGTGTGGATTTCGAGACCCCATCGAGACTTCGTCCCCGACGAGGTCCGAAGGGCCGCTGAAGAACCCCTCCCTCAACCTCGACACGAGATCCCATCGGTACTCCCCGCCTCGGCTTGTGTCTCGATGCAAAAAAGACCCCTCTCCTGCTCGTGAGCTCATCGAGACCCCCCCCCGAATGGCCTTGGATGGCGAATACCCTCTTCAGACCCATCGAGACCCCCCCCTCTCGATGAGGTCTCGATGAAAGCCCTATATATACTTCCTCAACCGAAATTTTTCACACTTCAACACAAAAACTCATCTTCTCAACCCTAAATCACCCCAAAACCGTCCCAATCCACCATTATCAACCACAATTCATCCAAAGTTTACATTTTTATCACTTCAATTCACAAAATTCACACTCAACACACCCATACACTCTAATTCCTTCCCATAAATCATTATTCAAATGGCCAAAACCTCAAATCCTAGCAAAAAGAGGGCAAGAACCCAAAACCCCTAACCTTCAAACTCAGTGGTCATTTATTAAGGGGGGAGTTCTTCTAATCCACGATCAAGTGATAGTCGAAATGTTTTGCCGTCAAGGGGTGGCAAAAGCGGAAGGATGGGAAAACCGAACATCCTTGATGGGTATTTCTATGATGGGGTTGACTTGGAGGGTACACACTTTTGGGATCTTGTCAAGGTCCAAAAATGGGAGAAGTTCTTGGGTAAGTCTTATGCTATTTTTCCGGATTGGGTGTATTTTTCTATGAGCATGTGATTATTCAAACACCTAGTAGCAATAGTCTTAGCATTAAGTTGGAATATCATGGTAAGACATTGGAGTATAAAATGAGGAACTTTAAGAAAGATTTCGGGTTGTCCTCGAGTGGGTTTTCCAATTACGCTTATGATGCTATATCTCGGGCGGACGGTAGATTGAGTCGGCGTCTACGCGACCATATATTAAATAACGGTCGTAGATTTAAGAATGGATATCGTAAGAAAGGAGTTGTTGATACGTTGCCGTGCCTACATTTGTATACGGGGGAGGCGAGATTTGCTAACACTTGTATTGTTAAGTCCTTAGTCCCCGTCGGATCTCAAGATAGAAATCCCAATAGAGTTGTCAACTCTCTAACCTACAAATTCTTGCTCCGAGAACGCATAAATCTCCCTATCCTTATTGCCTCCATGCGCCATTCACGGGAAATACCAAGGTTACCACTTTCCCACGGATGCTAATCACCACATTACAGTCTCTCAGCGGTGATAGGTTATTTCCAAGAGGTATCCCCTTGATAGGCAACACCCATAGGATCACCAAAGAGTACTTCAAAACGTGCACCATTGCCTATCACAACAATCGTCTTTGGTGGAAATGGGAAGCTAAGTTGGCCAATCGTGAGGATAGAAAAGCAATTCTTGCTATGATGGGTAGGAAATGGTTTCGGGAAGTAGATGATTTAGAGGATCCGGTGTTCTCGGATGATGATGATGAGGATTTTGATGATGCGGATGGTGATGATACAATGAAGAAGATGACATTTATAGTGTCGCTATGGTGTGCCTATCACTACCGATGCTACTCATGAGGCGCGTAGCAAAATCTTCCATGATCATGAGACAAGGCTCAATGAGTTTGAACGGAGGCAAAAAATCATTGAAGACAATCAAGTTCAACTCATGAAGGGGCAAGCCACACTTATCAAAGACAATAAGAAGCTCAAGAATTATGTCAAAGGGATAATGAAGTTCCTCTCATGTTTCGGGGATGCAAATGAGAGGACCAAGGCCAACAAAAAGTTCTTGGAACATTCGGACGATGAGGGAGATGTTGAGGTTACTACCGGGATTTGTGGCATTCGGGTATCGCATCGAGGACTGGCATTTCCTGATTTACGATGAGAGGAGGATGCGATGGGGCCATTCTTCGGCGCGGGTAGCGGTGGTCCGAAGATCAATTAAAGGACTTTGATGGCTTTGACCTTTATGCTTTTATGCTTTATTTTTGTGTCTGTTTAGTCTGTCAGACTTTCATGATTTATCACAAAGGGGGAGTGTTTTAGACTTATGCTTGTTATGTTTTATTTATGGTTGTTTGTTGGATGTTTTCTTAACTATCTCTTGTCATTCTATTATATTCATATTGTGTTGATATGTCATTTATGAGTGTTGTTGTTTTATTGCGCAAGAAAATATCGGAATCTTATGTCGCGGGAGTCATTGCCATGCTTTTATATCTCCTTTTCCCCTTAGCATGCTCACCTTTGTTATCATCAAAAAAAGGGGAGCTTGTTGAATAATGGAATTCGATTCAAACCTTTTTTGAAGATAACAAATTGTTTAAACGAACTAATTCCGCTTTCAAGTGAACTTGTAATTAGGTTTCTTCTTTAAAAAGTTCGCTGCAGTGGCTGATCGATGTCCGGAGACTCGTCGAGTCAAACAAATGCCAAACTAAACAAGGAGCTCGTTTTTATTGTTATAGGCGTTTGTAAGGAAATTCTACACTTTAGTATATGTTGTTTTAAGTATGAGAGTAATGACTTTTGCGGTTTTAATCTTGATTGGTTTTAAAATAGATAGTCCTAGTTTCTTAATCCCAAGTATAGATTGTTTCATCAAGTATACCGTACAAAATGAATGTGTGCTTTCATTTTGTTTTGGTACTGACTTGAAACCCATCCTTATTTTGAGGAGAAATCATACCATCGAGGCCACATCGGCGGTCCGTCTCGATCAAGGTTCCGATGTTCGAGACCCCATCGAGGGTCGGCTCGATAGAAAGTCCTTACGACGAGCTGGACCTCTCGGGATAGGGTCTATAGCTATCGCTTATAGCCGTTGTCTTCTCGGCTCAT
The DNA here is from genome assembly GCA_019722365.1 of Lithospermum erythrorhizon. Taxonomy (NCBI): domain Eukaryota; kingdom Viridiplantae; phylum Streptophyta; class Magnoliopsida; order Boraginales; family Boraginaceae; genus Lithospermum; species Lithospermum erythrorhizon. The sequence continues at coordinate 26,496 of JADFUC010001930.1, read as the reverse complement.
CGAGACCGGTCTCGATGGGGTCCTCGGCGCGCGGCCTTTTCACCCCATTTTATGCACTATATGTTTTATTTCTTTTTAAAACCCTAACCTTTTGGATCGATCTTGAAGCATTTAATCTTCCGAAATTCAAAAAGGCAAAAATAGCCTACATTTAATCTTCATCATCTTTAGTAGAGAGTTTTCATATCACAGGTTTATTGTAATCCCTATCCTTAATCGCGGATTGACTAAAATCCTCGCGCTAGCCAGAAAGATAGCTTGCTATTCTTAGTTGGAGTAGTAAAGTGAAATCCTAAGAGCGAAGTCTGGGTTCCTGGGCCTGGGACAGTTGAAACTTTAGCTCGAGCTTCTGGACACTTCGTTGTAGGCTGGGGGAGTTGATAAGGCTACCAGAGAATTTGCTTGTGTGTAATCAAACAATTCTTCAAGAGCTAGTTATCCTTACCAAAATCCCGAGGTCGAAAGTCGGTTTGCCCAGCATTGTGAACCGGCTCGTAGAAAATCGTGTGTATTGTCTCTCTACCTTATCTCCTTACTTTCAAGTATTCTTGTCATTTTAGTTAATTATATTTTAGTTGTTTATTTCTGACTAATCGCTCTTGAGCTCGTAGTCAGGTTTATCTAAATGCTACAAACTTAACTTAAACCTTATTCACCCCCCCTCTAAGGTTATATTTAGGCTAACATTGTTGTCTTTATCTTAATTGGATTTTTATGTTGTTGTTATTTGGTACTCTGCATCGGGTTGTATATCGACTTTTTGAACTTCGGTTGTTTGTAGTATATCAAGGTTAGAAATACCACGCATGGATCATTTTTCTTAAAAACTATCATTTTCAGATGTAGTTTGTTGTATTGGTTTATTTATGAACATGTGTTCTTTTAAATCGAGTCATCCATCGATTGGTGACTCTGCTGTCCAGGATTTGAATGATTCTAACCTCAGGGGCGGGTCGTTACATGTCTAGCACGAGTCTCATTTCCTTTCTTAGCTAGGAGGGAAAGTTTTATTAGCTTTGTGGGTTCTTGATTAGCTAGGATGGAAAGTTTTATTAGGAATGTAGTTACTTAGCTTAAGCAAACTATGCCACGAGGTACTCCAAGAAGAAGAGAGTGTCTAGCACGAAAAAGTTATTTTTCTTCTTAGCTAGGAGGGAAAAATGAGTAGTACTTAGCTATACACTTGTCTAGTTCGAGTTTGTTTTAAGTAGAGCAATACTCAATTATTACTTGAATCATAAAAATTCAGGTTATTTCATTATTGATACTATAAAAGTGATACAAAGGAGCTAGGAACTTAACTGTATGTAGTTATGGATCATTAAACATCGATTATATGGACCATGACTTATGTTTTGTTTGCCAAATGTTGAAGCTTTTCACCATCTGAGGCTTGTGTTTTTGTTACCAACTGAGTTGTCGTTTTGAAATAGATGCTCCATATATCAAAAGGCTAGTTAGTTTGGAGCAGTCAAGATTTCATTAAAAGAAATGGCAGCCAAGAGCCAACAAAATTCGATAGTTATTATGTGAAAGTTTTTTTAAGAAACTACCTCAAGATCATGGGGCTTCAGCCATTAGTAATTTGTAATAGCTAATTTCCCCCTTTCTCAATTATATATAAGGTAGATATAATTTGGAATAATATGATTGAATGTGAATAACACTTAAAATTTATAATCGGGTAATAATTCATCAAATCAAATGTTAAGAGTAATATATTTATAAAATGTCATACATAGAAATTTACTGAAGGAAAATATAAAGCATATATTTATTGAAGTGCAAGAAAAAAAATATTTGAAGAGTTCAAAAAGTGAGAGTCAACTTAGAAGCAAGATTCAAGAGGAACTGGTTTCATCTAATAATACGGGGTACATATAACATCTAAGGCATCACATAAGATGTGACATGAAATTATTCCATGATAATCAAATTTAAAAGTTTAAAGAGCTTTCACCCATGTCAAAAAGTTGACTTAACCTAAACTTGAAACTAATAAATATTACCACAATGGCTATTCCAATGAGGCAAAAGGTGATACTTCTATCTCATTTAAGGAGAAATCATGAGTAACAGGATGTGATTCATGACTTGTAAGATCACTCAAATTTACAAATAATTAGAATATATGGTGTTAATGAATAGTTCGAATGGTGTAGATTCATTAAATGACATTCTTGTAGAGACAAGAAGGTCAGTGGGAGCTATATTTCATATATTAATTAATACGTGGATGACATACTAATAATAGAGAATAACACAATTTGAAGAGGTAAATTACGCACGAGTTTCTCTATGAATAATCAAGGAGGTGCTCGATACTTTTTGAATAAGAATTCATGGAGATCCGGTTATAGAACTCAATGAGTTGGTTCAAGATACTTAAATTAATAAGATATAGAAACAGGATCCGATTGAAAATATTAAGAAAGACAATTTTCCGCCAAGTACAACATTCTCTCACGTTATAAGTTGTACAAAGAAAGAAGAATACTGAAAAAGGGGTTGCATTTATGTTAGTTGTTTAAACTAACAAAGACGATTGTCGATCTAAGTCTATTTTAAGAAACCTGAAGAACTCTGTTGTTAATGTCTCGTTATAAGAACAAGACATATAGAATAAATGACCACAGAATAGAAACTGAATACAGTCACAACCTAAGAAATTGTGAATAAGAAGCAAACTAGATCAGATAGCTAATGATCAATCTTGAAAAGTTACCTAGCTTGATGGCCCGACAATAGTTGCATTATCTCTAGAATTTTGATCAAGCTAAAGAGTCAAGATCTCATTATTGATCCAAACGTATATTCAGAAGATGACACCTCATTTAAGAGCTAGTTGAATGGGAAGGTGCATAGGTATGTAAGGTTGAGAATAAAAAACAACATGAAACTAAACACCTCAGCTAATCAACCACCTTGAAAACAAACATGATAAGAATATATATTATACAATTCTTAGAGGCATGCTTTGGTGGTGTTGGATTCAATGGGAGTTTTTTTTTTGGTTAAATGTCATAAACGTTATTTGAATTTGAGCTTCCAAATTCAATGCTAGATCACTTGTTATGAACAATGATAAGTATATATTTCATATATATACACTTCGTTACTACAAGTAATGAATTTTTAGATTGCATTGGCAATCTATAGTTTTGTAATTTGGGATAAGGATCCAAACAAGAAATCATTTAACAAGTCGATAAAACAATGAGATTGTTGGTCCCTAATCAGGTGTTCACTAGTTCGAATCGAATACCAAAAGGTTAGTATGTGAATGATTGTCTGGGTCACGTTTCCTGGATTAGAAGCGAGTAAGGATACTCTAACCAATGACATAGGTTTACGAGCGTTGAAATTGTTTCAAGTTCTAAGCATTAGCTTTGACTGCCGCGAGTAAGTAGTGCGAGAGGGAGCGGTAGAATTCGTGATGACGTGAGAGTGAATAGTCTCCATTCTCCTTGATGAGAAAATAAACTGTCTACATCCTCTCGAAAATGAGAATTAAGTGTCTAGAACTTTCGAGACATGAGGATAAACTACCACTCATCTCCTTGAGATGAGGTTAAAATATTTTTTTTTTTTGACAAGAGGATAAACTGTGAACCAACTGCTTTATAAGAGTATAAATTGTCTATATCGCTCCTCAAAAGAGCAAACTTACGTCTACAAGTTATCATAGACCGAATAGCCCCACAATACATAAAGAGCAGACCAAAGGAAAGACTTTAACGAGTCAAAGACAGGGACAAGTACGAAACTCGCATCCTAGGAAATCAAGAAACCTTCATGCCACGTAAGGCGAAAGTACCTAAATCCTCACCTTGACATCGAGATCTGAGGCTTGTGCAAGAAATTCTCACCACAACATATCAACCTCCTAACGAAGATAAACTCGCACATGACTCTTAGATACGAAGTTTTCAACGTATTTAACCCATACTCTCAAATATGAATATAAACTATCTATAGAACTTTTGGACCACACACGTCTAACCTTTGTACATCTCTCCAACAAAAAAGAATCCATGAATTACATTTTGATTTGATCCTAGTAAGGTAACTTATTAGGTATGTATGCATCTTAGCTAAAATACTAAGTTCATTCATACCATAAAAAATCCTACAGGCAATCACATGAAGGGAGGAATTTGACATTTTCAAAACGGAACATACATGAAGAAAGAGTACCAAATTCCCATCTCTACAAATGAAAGCCAAGACGAGTACAAAATTATCACATTGAAATGTGAAGTCCGAGGAGAGTACGAAATTTCTCACCTCAATAAGTCAATGATCGGAGTAAGGTATGAAATTCCTACTCCCATATGTCATTTGACCAGAGCGAGCAATGGAATCTTGAATCCAGTAAGTCAAAGCCTCGGTGAGTACGATAATCTCGTAAAAGTAAAAAATATGGTGAAAATCACCAAGCGAGACGAGTATTCAACGTGATCACTGTATGAAGACATAATTGTTGGAAATAGAATATATTTAAATAGTGTATATCGAAAGAATTGATCGCATTAACCCGATTAACCCATTTAAGTTTAAGTTTGTATATACGCTCAATAAATCAGAATGCTCAGACAGATACTTTGCATTTACACAATAAGCTGGCGATGGCTTACTAGGGTCTCATAACCAATATACTAACATATAATGTTTGGTTGTTTATTATATATGACTTTGTCAATCGAGCCTAAGAGTAATAATGTGATACAACGAATTCAAGTCATAATTTAATTATACACTTTGAGTTTAAAATAAAACTATATAAGAACATCAAAGAAATTTCAATTGTTAAAGTGCCTCATGCTCGATTATATTGAATAGGAGATATTGTTTCGGAAATCTTCTTTGTGTAGTATAATTCTAGAATATTCTACCACTCAACGTGCATTTATTTTAGGGATAAGAAGTGAGAAGATTCTAGAACATCCATCCCCGATTCTAGTCGACTAAAACAAACTTGGAGTGGTACCTAGCATTAAGAACCCAGTACGCCTACTTACATTTAAAGACTAGTTCAATCGCTTCAAGCTATGAACCAAGAGCACATCACCGATCCAAGCATGTACTCAGGAAATAAAATCTCATTTGGGATATAGCCTAAAGGGGAGACGTAGTCGTATGTAGGGATATTAAGATCAAAATCGCACCGATAAAAACCACCCGAACCGCACCGATTTCAACCGATTTTCACCGCACCGAAAAACGATTTTCACCGCACGAAAAAATTCGAAAACGATTTCTGCACTTTGAGCCAAAATAGAACCTTTTTGCGGTTGTGGTTTTACCAAAACCGAACCGAACACTTACCGAACCGATATTTTCTTATTTAGATATTTTATACATTTCATATATATTTTATTATATTAGTATATATTTTACAACTTTACATAAAAATTGGATATTAAAAATACTCCAATATTGACCATTACCTTAATATCTTATGGGTTATATAGCCTATAATTTATCACTTTGGCAGGTAATGAAGTTGAAGTTGACAAAAATCACGTTTTTGAATAGCATTTTGAAATTTATAATAGACAAATATTAACTTTGAATGTTCTTTTGTCTTTAAATCGAAGGTTCAAATTGTAATAGATATTTAACTTATATATTTTGGTACATTTAATTTTTTATTTTTGATAATTATATATTTATATGAAAAAACCGAGTGCTTGCGAACCACACAGCTCGACTACTTGCAGACGAAGAAAACTGACTGTATTTGAGCGAAGAAAACGAAAAACATGTGCGATAGAAAAATACATACCAAACACACGTTTAACATCCCTAGTCATATGTAAAGTAGACACAGACAATAATTTAGCAGAACCCTTAACCAAACCCCTAACTCAAATCAAACATGATAAGCACATGCACAATGCTGGATTGAGAAATATTTACCTTATCAAATAAAACATAGTAGCGGTTTTATTTATTGCTTCAATTGTCAAGACAATGTGTGAATTTTCGACATAAATTCATTTAATATATTTACTTGTTTATATATTTATGCATATATATATACTTGATTGCCCAAGCAATAAATTGATTCCGCTAACAATCTAAATTTCTTAACTCTAGGAGTCTTGAATACATGATCTGAACAAGATCCTCTGTCGAGCCTGAAACGATGTGATTGTTTTTGTCCCACTAGTTAGGTGTTCAGTTGAATCGAACACCAAATGACTGAATGTGTGATTGGTTGTCTAATCACAAATTTTTGGATCGAAGAAGTGCGCTACGATCAATCACGGTAGTATACATGTGGGAAGGCCGGTTTGGGTGTAGAATTTGGACATGGCCGCCGGGTAGAGAAACTTAGAAGATAACATATCATGACCTAAGAAGAATTCTCACAGAACTTATGGTAAAATGGTGATTCTTAGATCTGCGTGGCAGGATTTCGTTTTACAAGAGTAGTGTGGCTTAATCTTATCAAACGTCTTCTGTAAAGGAAAACTATAACGACACTGTATTGGGTATACTATAAATGTAAGGATGGAAAGACCTGTACATCATAGGGGATTTGTGGATATGCGGTAGTTTTCAGCAATCTTGGTGGATTAATGGCGATGTGATGGCCATCTCGACTTGGTGCTAGATATCGCGTGGTCGTGAGGTCGAGAGAAACTACGATTCTGCGAGAGTTTGGTGACAATAATCTTACGCTGCTTCGACTATTGGAAAACGATGCGATATAGGCATGCAGTGTCGTCCAAGGGGCAGAGTGGGGTGTTACAAATGAGATATTTGAAATAGTGCCATTGAACAATTGATTGTACAACTATTTTCCATTTTAGTTTAAGTTCATTATTTCGTTCGATTATGTAGTAATGTTCGTGTCGGGATACTTGAGATGACATTGGGGTTATGATGGGTTACTGAGGGTCCGCTCATAATCAGTAATACAATACATAATGTTAGGTTAACATATTTAGTACATAGTTTGTCAATCGAGTCTAAGAGGTCGGACACTTACAAGCAGCCAATCGTAATTTAATTATAGCTTTCGAGGAATTTAAAATGGGCTAATCATTTCAGAAATATGGGAAAAAGATTCGAATTTTCTTTTGTGAATCATTATTTGAATATTCTCTTGGGATTTTTTATGTGCGTTTATTTTAGGAATAAGAAGTGAAAAGAGTGCAGAACCTTCCACTTGACATAGTTGACTTGAGAGTTGTAAGAGGATGGCTCGAAATTGTCCTAAAAGCATAATTCTAGAATATTCTTCTTAACCACAAAACGTGCCTTTATTTTAGGGATAAGAAGTGAGAAAATTCTAGAACCCTATGCATGTGTTTTAGTCGACTATTTCATCATAAAGGAGGTGGTAGAGTTTTTGCTAAACACTTCACAAAAGCCTAAAAAGTAGGGATTTTGAACCCTATAAATAGGCCACTCTTTCATGAATAAAATTGCTCATTCAATTTTTGATAGTCACTTTTGTGAAAACCAAAAAGCTCTCTTCTCTCCTTTGGTTGAGCAAGTAGCTGAAATTCCATTGAATTTACGCCCAACCTCGACTTCTGGTTTAATATTTTTAAAGGGGTTCTAGTAAAACCTCCGGAGGACTTGTTCGTGTTCACTGGATTTAGTGCGGACAATCTTAGAGGCATTACTAGCCGGATGCTGGGTAAATTCTTGTCATGATATCAACGGCTACTGCATATTTATTCAGGAAAAGCCATTTTATGTTTTTCTATCTCTTTAATTATTATTTATACAACTAATAGTAGACATAATCCATTTTTCATTGCTCTTGCTAACATTAGATAACTTCCCGATGTGGAAGGAGGAAGTTGCTGGAAAGATTCTTCCTTTAATGGTATTCTCTTGGATCTCACTGAATGCATTATCAAAGTTATAAAGCGTAGCTCAACTTATTGAGCTTATTCAATTGGGTCACCATGAATTTCAGAAAGATTCAAGTCATCCCCTAATTCGTTGATAGAGGAACTCATGCACGATCCTATTGGAGGTGGCTTTTCTCTTCTCTATTCCTATTAAAATGTCTCATGCATACTAATGCAGAAGAGCTCTCTTGACACTTGTCTATCTGAGAATCTAATTTATGTTCATCAAACTATTTGAGCTTTCATTAACTCATGTATATGTCATCTATTGTAGATCCATAAGTGTTTGCGATTAATTGAAATTTATCGACTACAAAAGTAGCATAGGTTGAATGACATCCGTTTATCGATTGGCCAGCAGCGTGGACATCTCCCGTCGATTAATCACTGCCGTACTTCTAATAGTTATTCGTTCCTTGATAGATATGAAAATTGTTGTAGATCGAATGATCCATATCTATCATTAATTTGAAATTTTGTCCAGCACAAGTATCACCTTAACTGACGAGATTCCGTTTATCGACCAAGTGTTATACTTGTGGACATTTCTATTTTGTTAATCATTGGTGCTTCCAACATCTATTTATTTGTTGATAATTTATCTTGAATAAACATGTTGACATCAAATGCATGTTTGATATATTCAACCTGTCCTTGGATCTCATAATCATGATCTTTGTTGTTTATGGTTGGATCTTTAAATGCATCACCTTTCATAAAGATTACCATTGTGATAGGAACAAGTTCAGGTTTGTCTTATTATTTGTCAACTAGTTGACTTGGGTAAAAGTTCATAAGACTTTGAACCTGATTATCATGGAGTAAATTCCATATCCATTTTCATCTGATGATTAGATGTTGATTAGATTTGAGTTATACATGTTTTGTGGAGTCGAACTGTAAGCTAAGCGAGTAAATATGTATTGTTGGCTTTATCAAGACGGATCTAGTTCATCCAATGTATGTGTATTTCTTTAACAACTTTAAAGATTACTAAATGTTTGAACATACCACTCTCAATCATTTAAGCTATTTAAATGCTCTTTCTGTATTTCTAGAATACATCAGTAAATATATATATATTTTTATTTTCTTGATTCATTGTATATCGATATAAATTGCATTTATTAGATTGACTATCACAAATCTTCATTTGTGATCCTGCTCAAATATGTTGTTCCTTAACATTCAATTTTAAGCCAACGAAAGATTGCGAGATTATGAATTTTCAATGTGATTCACATTTTGACCATATTATTCAAAATATATGATTCTCAAGATTTCGTCTCACGATCTTCCGGTAATGTGATTACATTCTTACAATTCATATGATATTGGGAGATAAGGTTTAAAGTTACTTTACTTGAAATCTTACGTGCATATATATACTATGATAATTTATGTTGGTGACTAACATAATGGAGATATTATCATCATTGCTTAACTTTTATGTAAAGATTAATATACGCGTACGCGTTAATCTCAAACCATAAAAGAAACCATCCATGTTCAAAACATAGCGAAAAGACATTCACGATCATGAGAGCTAATTAGATAATACATTTAATGAAACACTAGTCTAAAACAAAAGCGATAGATAAAAGTGGTCATTTGGTGTCGTCTCATGCTGCGGCGCTCGAGAGTCTGCCATATCCAAGTGTTCTATTCTAACCTGCACAATTGATAAAAATGTCGATTATATGAGTTAATGTTATACATTATGCATTATTAGAAATCTGATATCTGAGTCATAGTATGACTATACCTCTCAAGACTGATTCGTGATAGTATCATGTCCCAATCCAGGTGGGAAGGTCCTCTTGGCTCGCTTCCTTCGACTACCGAAGTAGTTGATGCCCGTTTTCTACGTCTCTTCTTCACTTTCTTTCTTACTGCTGACTTGTGCCCAAAATTGCCAATTTGGAAGGAGTGCAAAGCATGCCTTGTCCTACGTATACCATCTCGTGGCGCATCAATGAATTCTTAAGTCACCGTATATGGTATATCCAATAAAGATTGGGTGAAAATTACTGGGATAGTGCAGCATGATGAGTGTCACAGTGCTAGCTTCGGAGAGATAGGGATTCAGTACCGAGGAGACCGGAATCGCTCTATCGACCATCATCTCTGATGACCCTCTCCACGACTTTCATATTTGACTGAGTCTAGGACATTTGCTTATTTCCTCTTCCGGCCCTGCATGAAGAAGAGTCTCGGCTTCAGCATAAAATTAAATCCACTCTTGTGTCGTGATACTTAACCTTGATGTAATATGACATCAAAGACATCATTAAGCTTTTAACCTTGGCTGCATCAGTCAAATCTTGATCGCATCTTTGTCCTCGTCGGGATCCAGAATCAGCAGGTGCTAATTAGGCTCATAGCGCATACTCGTTTAACAAGTAGGTTAGAACCACCATCGAAATCTTGACCATATGTGGAAATTATGGTTTTTCCGGTATACATCTCTTCCAAATCCCGGATCGGAAGCAGTTAAATGCTGAACTACGGTAGAAAATACATAAAGAACGACTTAATCTATGTGTCATAAATATATTCTATAATCTGATAATAAAATTATTATACTAGTGAAATATATTCCCATGTCGATAATACAATTATTATACTAGTGAAATATATTCTATAATGTCGATATTATTATTAATTGGAAAATATTTACGACTTTTTAGTTCCATAAATCATTTCTGTTGGCCTATCATGAGAAACTGGATTAATAGCTTATAATTAATTATAACTAAATTATAATCAATTATCTTAAGTTTTAATGCGTTACTATTAAATACATAACTAAACCGCCTTAACTAAGTAGTATTTATAGGTCATATTATCTATATAATATATCACAAGGTCCATGGAATCCATCATATTGTACTATGCATGACAAGATATCAATATTATATTCAAAACATACATAGCATGGATGAAGTGATAAAATAGGCACACATGTTGCATGTCTAGAATAATCATCAAATAAAATATCCTATTTAATTGGTTCAAGTGTAAAGTGACAAGTAATCTAATTCTAGTGTTCATTTAATAACTAATATTAAACTTATCTAGCATTTTTCAAAAATACTCAATATTACACTTACGATGGTTAATTCTTAAATTATGTCATGGATCGAAACTCTACTTATCTAATATTTCAGGTCTCGATCCTAATTAAATATATTTCAAAATGTCATTATTAAATCTAATCGAAATTAGAATTTAATTGGTCGAAGTCCATTAACCTTAATTGATTCTCAAACTAATTAATATTTAGTCTAATCTAATTATAACTAATTTTAATGTGATTAAAATAATTGATTAAACTAATTCTCGTAGAGAAATTAAATTAAATAAATTCAATTGATGTCCGATAAATCAATTTTGCTAAAAATCTATCAAGAATTGAATTTGGATCAGGCACGAAATTGATTGATAGTTTAATAAAATAGGATCAAATCAAGTAACCAAACAGCTCATTGATAGGGGCCAAGCGAGCAAACTACTGTCGAAACACGGTCAAGTAAAGGCAAAGCAGTGCCTTGCGTGTCGGCGCCCGATTTGTCGATGTGGCGCATCCCCTCATATTCAGTCGGTCGGTTTGGGTCGGGTCCGATTGAGCCGGTCTGGTCGGGTCGATCGGTTTGACCCGAGGTTAAGCGAAGTTAGTCAGCCGAGTCCGCTTGGTTGACTTTTCAACCCGTGACGTCACCGTTCATGACCTAGGCTGATGCTTGTGATCAGGGTTTTATACATCCCGTCTGATTCGGAATAGAATCGATGGTTTTTCTTTCGTTTGATTAATAAAGTGACATAAAAATTAATTCGAAAAAAATTCTTAAAAATCAGAATTATTATTTGAAGATTTTTCACATTATAATATTTTAAAAATTATTAACTTTTAATCATATTTAATTATTTTATCAACATTATTCAATAACAAGAATTAAAAACTTCATAACATGCAAAACAGTCCAAAATTAAGCAAAAACATTTTCATGCCTTTTGCATGGTGGCAATCACGTAACCTGAGCTCTGAGGCCCTTTGTTGGGTGTTTTTCATTCATATCATCAATTAACTTAATGGATCACGAATACGAAATCGCTGCAGTTGTACAAAATAATAAATAAAATTGGCTACAAGTTTGTACCTTTTGGTCGATCAAATCAATGAGGTTGGCAGCAGAATTGAATTGCTCACAATACCCAAAATAGAGTATACTCAAAACGTCAGCGCGATAAATTATCGAACCACTTAAATCGTCTATTAGAGCGATTAAAGTATAAAATAAGTACAAAAGCGATGGAAGAAAATCTTGTTATTTTTTCTTGGGATATTTCGACCATGGGGTTTTGGGGATGAGAGATTTTTGATTTCTTGTAAATAAAAATATAGGCATTAGTTGTAATTGTGTTAGGAATACTTAACAATTAAATAGATAACACGTATGAGAGGTTTAAGGAACAGAGTCCTACTCAAAAACTCGACTCTCTTTCATCACCAAATGAGTGACCTACACTACTGTCCTAATTGAGCCGGATTCGCATATAGCTCGATTTTCCGTTCGAATGTTTCCTTCAATTTACACACTTTAAACTCGGAAGTTTATATACATTTATTAAGAGTATTTCGATTTATCGTATGTGTGTTACACCTCTTGGGAGACTGAATTGACAAGAGTAATATATTAAAGAATATTAACCTAATATTATATTTAATATATAGATTACGAGCGAACTCTAGTAAGCCATCGTAACCCCTAATGTCAATACGCTTATTTCCTAAATATTAATTGTCTAAACAATTAATATATATTGAACTTATATATATATATATATATATATATATATATATATATATATATATATATATGTGTGTGTGTGTGTGAATATAACTTGAATGATCAAATTGCTTATACAATCTAAATTGTTCAACGGATATTTTTATGAGATCTGATTTCTCATGTTTCCAACAGACTGGACATAACCGTTGTGAGAAGCTTAGAAGATAACATGTCACGTCCTAAGATGAATTCTCACAAAACTTATGGTTAAATGTCGATTCTTCGACCTGCGTGGCAGGATTCTGTCTTACAAGAGTAATATATTTTAAAATTGTCAAACGTCTTCTATAAAAGGAAGACTATAACGGCATTGTGTTGGGTATGCTACAAATGTAATGATGGAAATACATGTACATCATAAGGGATTCGTACAACCAGATATATCGGTAGTTTTCTGCTATCTTGGTGGATTAATGGCGGTGTGAGTGGCCATCTCGGCTAGTCTTTGAATATCGCATTAATTCGCTGAAGCCGGGGAAACTGATTGCGAGAGTTTGGTGACAATAATCTTACCTTATCTCGACTGTTGGAAAACCAGTATGAAGAAATCGTTGATACAAAAAATCATTCAAGGGCAAGTGGGAGTGTTGGAAATATAAGATATTTGAAATAGTGCACGTTGAACTATTCGATTGTACAACCGATTAAATCATTTATCTTTATGTTTGATTAAATTGAAATGTTCATATTAGTATACTCGAGATGACATTAGGGGTTATGATGACTTACTAGTGCAACTCGCTTAACTTGATATCAAACATATAATATTCGTTTAACATTTATTAGTATATGACTTTTGTCAATCGAGCCTAAGAGGTCACATACATATAACAAATTCAAGTCATAATTTAATTATAAACTTCCATTGTTTAAAATAGAACTATATAAGAATATTGGGGCAAAATTCTAATTGTTGAAAAGTGCCCCATGTTCGACTATATTGAATAGGAGATAGGGTTTCGGAATCTTCTTTGCGTAGTATAATTCTAGAATATTCTACCACTTAACGTGCCTTTATTTTAGGGATAAGAAGTGAGAAGATTCTAGAACATCCCTCCAATATTCTAGTTGACTAAAACAAGCTAAAGGAGGTGGTAGAGTTTTTGCTTAACTCTCCACAAAAACCCTAAAAAGTAGAGATTTTGGTGGTTATATAAAGGCCAATTTTTGGAGAAGAAAACTTTCTCATTGACTTTTTGGTATTCACATTTGTGAAAGGCAAAAATCTCTTTTTCCCTCTCTTCTTGTTTTTAGTCGATCAGTAGGTGGGAAAATTCCCTTGGAATTTTTACGCTTAACCTCGACTATAGTTCAATATTTTAAAGGTGTTCTAGTAAAATTCCCGGAGGAACATTTATTCGTTGGTGTAGACAATCTTAAATTATTATTTCTTTGGATGCTCATGGGGAGTATTCATGCTGACCCGCCAATTAAATGCAGCCCCTGAGTTAGAATAAATCCCAAATCCTGGACACCAGAGTCACCAATCGATGGATGACTCAAATTTAAAAGACACCTGTCTTGAAACAACTCAATAAAATAATATACAACGGACAAAAACACTTTTTAAGAAAAAGAATCCATCGTGGTATTCCTAACCACATAATAGCAACCAACATACAACATAACTCCCGAGTACAAAATATCAACATACAACAGCAAGAATCCTTCTTCAGTAACTACGCGACTCAGCATTTCGACAAGCTGTGTTCAGCGGTACCAGCTCTGACTCTATCATTTCAGCTTAATTTCGACAACTCATCATTTCAATGACTCTCAACAACTCTATCAACTCGACAACTCAATATAAGTCAGTTTTTACAACTAATGCGCATATAATCAACCTCAACTGCCGGGGAGAAACTTATGCCGAAATGGAAACATAGCTATCACTTAGAATCGTAGCAGTGCAAGAGAAACAAAATCACCGCTTATACCGAGGTATATGGCAAATACCGGACAATACACCTATACAACTCATGAGACCACAGACCTGACAGCAGCTTCAACCCATGTGCATATTCAACATATAATTGACAAAATCACACATATATACACATACACATATCCGTAATCAAATAGTTAATCAACACCCGTGAGATAGATACTCACCTCGGTTAGCTATATAAAAACTCCATGCAATCACAACAACGGACCTTTCCTACGATCAACGCCTAAACAAACATTCAAAATTATAATTACTACTTATAATATACAACTAGTAATATAACATTCTACTTATATATTTAATCTCGTATCTATACTTCCAACATAACCCATGAAATAAGCGCGAAGGTTGCGGCCCTTCGCATTAGGATCCATCGGTTTAAATTTGCCGGGCCTTGTTTTTGAGCACCTCTCGGTTCTTATGTACTGCGATTTGGGGAATATTATTCCGTTTGTTTTTGAATAATGATGGGTTTTCATTATTTGTAGATCCCCGATAATTTAGGATCACCGGGAATGGGGTAGTATTTGGTACATACCTCCTTCAAAAATGGTCACAATTCGTTTTAGACATGATGATTGGTCGTATAACATAAAACTTAAAAGCGGAATAAGCCTAATGACTTAAACGGACATACACATTGGCATTGCGATTAGGTCATAATGCGAGAACCGAATCAGAAACTCCGGCTCCCGATTGGGATACTTGAAGGTTTAGATTATGAATCATACGATAAGTGTGAATGCTTGCCTTTTAAATCACCATGGTGGATTGATGAAGAGCCCAGTGATTTATTGGGGATCATACACTCCGATGTATGTGGGCCAATGAACATGCAAGAGGAGGTGCAACTACTTCATTACATTCTTGATGATTCTGATGAATGCGGTTTTGTGTATCGTGAGACACGAGCCGCGAGTCCTTTGAGAAATTCAAGGAGTTCAATGAAGTACAAAACGATTGAACAAGACAATAAAGATTACTCCGGTCGATAGAGGTGGAGAATATTTGAATCTAAGTTAATACTCATCTTAGAGTGTGGTATTGTTTCACAACTCACTCCAGCGGGAACGCCCATAGCAATGGCATGTACGAAAGGAGAAATTGAACCATGCCCGATATGGTTCGATTATGATGAGCTATCGATCTACCGGTTAATTTACGGGGATATGCACTTCTAAAGCAGCGACACTTACAGCAAACAAATGTCCAACAAAAGTCGGGTAGAGAAAACTCCCCATGAACTGTGGTTTGGAAAGATTCCCAAGTTGGGTTTTCTCAGGATTTGGGGTTGTGAAGCTTATGTTAAGAGATTAACAAAGGATAAACTTGCGCCCAAATCTGATAAATGCTATTTCATAGGATATCCAAAGGAAACAGTTGGTTACTACTTCTACCTAAAGCATGAGAATAGAATCTTCATTGCTAAAACAGGAGCGTTCCTTGAAAGGAATATACGAGAAGGACTAAGTAGTGGTGTTCACTCTTGATGGCTCCAGAGTTGATAAGTCAATGTGATGCATCAATGCGGAAGCATCGGCGCACCACAGAGTGGCACCTTCTTTCATAGAAGATCAGTCCTTGATCCCACAGTAATGGAAGAACCCGACCTAGGAGATCCAATGAGGGATAAAATCACGAACGAGGCTGGTATGAATTGACACTGTCGTTAGAAAGTAGCGAGCCCACTTCTTATAAAGAAGCTATGAATAGATCTTGATAGATGGCAAATGGCCGTCTGTCGAGATGGATTCTATGTACTAGAACAAGGTTTGGTCCTTGTTGGATTTACCAAATAGGGTTCGCCTATTGAATGTAAATGGGTATTTAAGAAGAAACATGATAAAGGCAGGCGTCGATGTTTCAAAGCTAGACTTGTAGCGGAGTTTCAAACAAGTTCGCGGCGTGGACTATGGCTCTACTCGCTTGATGGCTATCTTAATCCATCGGATAATCTTAGCCATTCTTTGCATTTCGTGACTATGAAATATGGAAATGGATGTAAAAGGCGCGCCTTCCTAAATGGAAATTTAGAGGAGGATGTGTATATAGTGCTGACCTCCGGGCTTTACATGTCCTAAAGGACCTAAGAAGGTATGCAAGTTGCAAGGTCCATTTATGGTCTTAGCGGGGCATCCATTAGTTGGAATCTGTTTTTGATGAGATCAATTAAAAGATTTTTGATTTGTCAAAACGAAGAAAGAGTCTTGTGTATACAAGAAGGTAAGTGGGAGTTACATTATCATTAAATAGTCTGTATCTGGAGTGACATACTTATCATTGGAAACAAGCATTAGGATTCTTGAACTCAGTCAAAGGATTGGGTACATTAAATGTTCGATGAAGGACTAGGCGTATGATATATACTTGGAATAAAGATCCATGTCGAGATCGGGCCGAGGGAGGCTAATTGGACTTTGTCGAGGGATACTGTATGAATAAAAGGTGCTCCAAGGTTGACATGATAATTCAAGGTAATCTCCCATGGACATAGGTTCAAACTCAGTGACACAGGTGTCCCAGCTGCTAATGACAAAATGAAGAAGGATGTACCTTCTGACCGGCTATAGGATCAAATGCGTATGTGGCCATAGTTTGATGTCTTATCTTGTGAGAGTATTATAGCCAGTAGATACAAACTAATCGGTGAGAACCAACTGGTTAACGGTGAAATGCATCTTAGAAGTATACGAGAAGAACTAAAGATGCTTTCTTGGTATATGGTGGAGATGATGAGTTAGTAAATCACGCAAGATGCGCGTGCGATTTCAAGCTGACGAGAGGCGACTAGCCGTTCAGTCTGGGCTGTGTTTGTCTCAACGGTGGAGCGGTATCTTGGAGAGTTCAAGCGAGTCTTTGTTGCCGATTCTACCACAGAATCTGAGTACATCGCAGCGTCTGAAGCCGCTAAAGAAGCATGTTGGATTAAGAAATTCGTGACTGAGCTTGGTGTAGTACCTAGCATTGAGGGACCAGTTGAGTTACTTTGTGACAATACTGGGGCAATAGCTCAAGCTAAAGAACCCCGAGCACATCACAAATCAAGCATTGCAGAGAGAAAATATCACCTAATTAGAGATATCTTAATAGAGGTGATATCGAGAGTAATATAAATGCTTGATAGAGGCCAATAAATGACCCACTACTAAACCACTAAATCGGGCAAAAGCGTAGTCGACATGCGATGAACATATATATATTTGAGTCACATACAATGATATTTAGATAGTATTTCATGAATGAAATTAAGCGAGACTTGTATATTGAAAGTAATATTTCTCAATATTTATATATTTGTCAAATATATATGTTGATGAACATCAATTGGTTAAACTTGCAAGTTTAATCAATTAAGCAATTGAAATCGATGAATAACTTGATAAGTTATTCGATAGTGACTCGTTAATATTTTAATTGACTTGTTAAGTTAATTAAAATAGAACAACTCACTAGTAACTCATTATTTAATTAGAAGTTCATAACGGTCTAATTAAGTTAACGAGTTAAACTGATTTCTTAACGAGTTGCTTAGCAGGTGGAATTTCAGGACTTGAGCCATTTAAAGGATTAGGTTTTCATGACAAATGCAAAACCTCCACCCCTCAAAGATATAACCGCCCCTCTACAGAGAATTGGAAGATTTCATCTTTCGATTACTTCATCACTAAACTCTAGCGAGTTCAGAGCTCTCGGTTCGATTGCCTCTTTGTGTGTGCAATCTAGAGGACATCTCCTTGGTGTTGAACAAATACTGGAGAGAGGATCTTGAGGGGCTCCCTTGAGGCACTACGTGGGGGTGGGTTCGATCGGCTCCCGTTGAAATGTAAAATTCTTGTATTCATACATTTGTCATTTTATGTTTAGATTAATTTACATTATTTTTGAGAATCGGGATGTATGAATTGGTGTTTATCACGATTAAATTCATACTAGATTCTAACAATATACACATACACATATCCTTAATCAAATAGTTAATCAACACCAGTGAGATAGATACTAAAAGCCTCGAAATTTAGCTATAAAAACTCCGTGCAATCAGCAACCAGACGGACACTTTTCCTGATCAGCGCTAAACAAACATTCAAAATTATAATTACAACATAATATACAACTAGTAATATAACATTCTACTTATATATTTAATCTCATATCTATACTTCCAACGTAACCCAACGGGAAATTCTCTATTTATAACCTTATTCGACTTGATTCATGGCTTTCCATTTTAATGATTGAGTTCCAATTACTAGTTCCAAAAGCCATAAAGTTCCGTTATTAACAACTAATCATCTCATTTCTAACCATCTTTAATCTCAAACCCAATTAACTACTCAAACTTACAAAACTCATTTTATCCTAACATTAACAATCACTTTAAAAATCAAAACCTACACCTCAAAACAACTATAATAAAAGTCAAGAGTACACTTATACCATAATAAAACCATTTTGAAAAAAGTGACAAAGTCAACTATAATCCTCAACATATTTCAACCCCATAAATCGATTATTATCACCTTTTATCTTATGTCTAGCTTAGATAGGTTATATCGTTATAAATATCAAAACTCGAGTCAACTCAAGTAGCAAAAGTCCAACATCCTCAAAATTCATGAAATACTCCAAAAGGTTGAACTTTCTTACCTTAAAAGCGTAGAGAGGATGACTAGGAAACTCTCAAGAAATTTTAGGACCAAAGGCTTTGAGATGGCCAGAGGAATGGAAGAAAAATTTCAAGGGAAAAATGGGGGAGGGGTTCGGCCCTAGCTCAAGAAGAAAGAAGATGATGATGATGATTACTCACATGGATAAGGATGAAATGATACATGGGAGTTTGTGCAAGATATTTCAAGAGTTGTGCAAGGTCTCGTTCGGTTTTCGGTTTAGTTTCTCATCTCGTTTTTAACAACGCCCAACTCGAACATAAACAACTACAACCCCAGAATAATATTACGATAGTAACAAATGCGAAGACGAGGGTTATTCTGATTAAATCCCGCAGATATTCTCTTTGCTATTTTTCGATTATTATTATTTCCGAACAATGGTTCACATATTTTCTGTCTTTTAATTATTGTTTATGCAACTGGTAGTGATCATGAGATTCGTATATATAGTATTATTAGAATATTATTTATATGTTAGAAACACCAAGAATAACTACTAGCCATTACAAAAAGAAACCTCTAAACTATCAAATTGAGTCTAAACAAGCAGCGATCAAAGTGAGTATGAGCTTAAAATTTAAAAAAGTGAATTGTTATAAAATCGTAATTCAATATTTCTCGGAAACCAACATATAATGGTTTTAACATATATGGTGTAATAACCCGTTACGCATAAAAAAAAAAAAAAAAAAAAAAAAAAAAATTTTTAAATTTTTTGATTCGGTGGGACCAGGAATAGTATAATTTTCTCGATGATAATATTATTTATTAAGAAAACTTTTGAGCAATTTCATTTATAATTTAGTAGTGTTTGCCATGGAATAATTTTATCTTTGAAATGTCGGGTTCGTGGAGATTTAAATGCGATAGCGGGGAATTAGCAGAAGCGAGCGGGACTCGAGTTTTAAAATATCTAATCATACCTATCCTCCACATCATCGCATCGCGCCATTAACTGTGCTTCTCGTATGGCGGGGAAAACCACTTGAGGAAGCCGAAACAAAGAAAATTTTCTCTTAGTTAAATCCTTTTTGTTGCATATAAACATCCTCAAGTTGGTTTACAAGACTTTCTATCACCTTTCCCTACAAATTTGAGGTAAGAAATTGGAGTTTTGATGGATTTTTCTTCAATTGACTTTTGGTTGACTTTTCCATAGTGAGATTTATGATAAATCTTAGTTGGTTATGGGTTACGTAGCGTATATATGTGATGAATTAGGATTTAGAGCTCGTAAAGGGGCGTTATGGTCGAGTTGACTTTGGGGTTTTGATTGACTTTTAGGTGGATATTTTATAAGACTTTAAATGTGTAGGAGGTTATAGTGGGACCTTATTATAGTTATTTTGATGTTAAATTGGTGATTTAAAATTGATTTAAAAGGATATTGTATTTGAAAAAGTGTAAATTCAAATTTAGTTATAATTGATATTTAGGAGTATAGGTTGTTAGTGTTATGGAATTGATGATTAATTAGAATGACTTATAAGTTGAGTTGTAGTGAGAAAGTGATAAGATGGAACTTAGCGAGGATCGGTGGGTTGTGTCCGATGGGATTGTAATTCGATAGTTTATCACGAGTCAAGTTATACCATTTAGAATGTAGTTTCCACGAGTTGGTTATGTATCTTCTAGAGCAGCGGTATATAGTAGTAGGTGCTTGATTATACTGGGTGTTGTTTAGCGTTGATGTTGGAAAGAGCGGTTACTTGATTGTCTTTCGAAGGTTTTGCGGTAGGTAGCGGAGGAGTACTTATCTCGCGGGTGTTACCTAACATACTTCGCGATTTGTGATATGCATGTTAATCAATGTTATGATTATAGAATGACCTATACATGTAATTTGTTGTGTTATGTGATTGTGTTTCGTGGCTTAATCGGCAACATGATTTAAATGGCCTTGTCGGCACTTATGATTTGTGTGTGGCCTTGTTGGCGGTGTGTGTTTGACTTACGATTGTGGGATGTTTTGGTACATTGTCTTTGTATTCTTGTTTGGGAGTAGAGTGGTTGTTTGGAGTTATGCGTGAGTTTGAGGCCTTGAGTATCAGGGTGTGACCCTATAGTTGGGATGATTAGGAGTTAGGTGACTCTCCTTCCTTGCAGGATATGTGACGCTATTGGCCTATCTTGCGGTATAGCGTCTTGGTTTGGCTTTATACTACGGTATAGCGTGCGGTATGATTCTGTTTTGATCGCTTTCTTTGTGTGCATTGTCGGTGTGGCCTATCTTCACGGGTATAGCGTGCGGTATGACTCATTTGTCGCTTTCTTTGTGTGCATTGTCGGTGTGGCCACATCTTTACGGTATAGCGTGCGGTTTGGCCACATACTACGGTATAAGCGTGCGGGGTATGAGTCTGTGGATCACTGTGTGCATTGTTGATGTGGCCATATACTACGGTATAGCGTGCGGTGTGCCTTATACTTTGTGTATAAGTGCGGTGTGCCTTATACTTTGTGTATAAGTCTGGGTTTGCAGCCTTATCTTTGAGGTATAAGTGCGGGGTGATTATTGATTAGTCCATTCTGTGAATTAGACGGGGATTGAGTATATGCGCATTAGAGGATGGTATCTTGGTGAGATATGAGATAGGAGGTTTGATGACTAGAGTTTTAGTCGTTGGTAGATACATTGATTTCTTTACGAAATTGTGTGATTCTTTGAACATACATTATATAAATGTATTATGTTTAAGATTTCTATGGAATTATGTTGTATGACACGATTAGATAGTCTGGATATATGTATATTATTCATATTTGGATTTATTAAATTATGACTATCTCGTTCCGTATGGCAAGTTCACTACTGTGTTAAGTTTATAAGCTTTCATGAACTACGCCCACTTTCGCTATGGGCGGCATTTTCATTTATTACCCGAGTTGTGAGGTGGTTAGTTGGGCAAGAAGAATTTGTTGGAAGTGTGTTCAGTGGCTAGGTGAGCACGGGTGGTGAGGATCTGATCTCATTTTGATGTGTTGTCGGCAGTTTTCATTGTTGTTTGCTTCTTTTGAAATCTTAACTTTGTCGGTAGTCATTTTTGTATTTAGGTTCTGATGCGTATCATACATTTGTATGCTTACTAGGCATTCTTTCCTTTGGGATATGTTGTGTATATATTTATGGGTTGGTCGTTTAGATATCGGTGATGGATTATAAAATTCAGTTGTTCGGTTTTAATGACTCTCGCGCCAGGCGGCCGACTGAGGCTGATCGTTACAATTTTGAGTATCCCCGGAGGGGCAGGTTTCATTTCTTTCGGGTTATACGTGTGGTTGTGAGTCGACTTGTTTTCCATAGTCGTTGTGAGTGGTGTCTTTTGTTAAATCGAGTCTTTTCTTTTTGTTGCGTAGGCGTGAGGATGCCACCCAGTGCGTGGGCGGAGTAGGCCGAGAGGTGCAGGAGGTAGGCCCCGGGGGGCCGGGCGGTAGGGGTATAGATGTCGATGAGTCTGACATGGACCGGCCCGAGTCCGGAGGTGCATTCGTGCAGGCGGGTTGAGGTAGACCTGCATGGGGAGTGTGAATGCTGGGGTGGTGGCGGCGAGGGAGTCGAATTCGAGGCGAAGTTGTTTGGCCGATTTCGGAGGAGGATCTCGAAGTTTCGAGGTTCGCCGGGCTTGAGGCTATTGAGTTCATCGGGATATGAAGACTATTTTTTTGAGCCGATGGGGATTGTGGGCGAGATGAGGTGAAGTTTTTCTATGGAAACTGCGAGGGTGCAGGTATTTGGTGGGAGGAACACGAGTCGTCTCAGCTAGCGAGAGGGGAGTTCGTGTTTCACAGGGCGATTTGTTGAGCTCTTCGGGAGAATTATTGTTTGGGGAGACTGTGGCCTTGGAGAGAGAGGCGTTAATTGACCAGGTTGGGTGGTGGAGGGTCTGAGGCAGTTCGGTGATTTGTGAGAGCTCTTCGATGTTTACCCGATTGGAGGCGAGGAGGATCGGCCCAGGTTCGAGATGGTTGGCGTGGGAGATCGTCACCGGATCTCATGATGGTTTTTACTAGTTTCCATCTTTGTGAGGAATGCGATACGAAGATGGAAATGGAGTTAGCGAGCCGAGAGGCGAGTGGATCGGAGAATGGGCCACGAGACTTCTTTCCGGTAGGCACCCAGGCTAGAGTTCGGAGGGCAGTTCAGTCGTCTGGCGGGGCTCACTTGATTGCTCGGCCAGTTCGCCCGGTTATTCATTTGCTCCTTTACACGGTGGAGTGCACTGCGAGATCACACGGCGGGGTTGAGTAGTCTTCCGGGGGTTGAGGCGGTGTCCATTTGTTACGTTGTGGTCGAGATTGGGCCGCAGTGACGAGGATAGAGAGAGGGGTGGTAAATATGTTAGCCGATGCAGTAGGCAGGGACATAGAAGGATTGTCCCAGGTTGGTTGGGGAGAGAGGTGCTAGTGCGTCACCCGTTCGGTTATCGAGTCGTGGTGGTGGTTTCAGCGGCCGTGGGGGCCGTGGATATGGGTATGGGACCTCGGAGGAGTGCAGGTGGGTAGCGACTTTGGCCGGAGTTGGTCGAGGCAGTTCGTACCGTTCTTCGTCGGGAGGCTCGGGATACCCCCAGTGGTGGCGGGTACATTATTCGCTGTGATATTGAGGCCGAGGTGTTGTTTGATTAAGGGCTACGCGTTCTTTGTGTCTGAGTTATTCTGCTTTATACGTATGTTGTGTGCGCTGCCTATTCCGCTTGAGATTATGGCGCCCGATTAAGTCGGTGTGGTTAGATTTTCATATAGAGCGTCCTTTGATTGTATGTGGTGGTCGTTGTCTGGTGATTTACTTCCATTTGAGCTTTCCGATTTTGATCTTGTCTTGGGGCTGGATTGGTTGGGGGAAAGCATCATTGCCGTTATTGATTGCCATCGGAAGGAGATTACTTTTGTGTGGGTTCGGGAAGACCCCGGATATCCGATTTGTGGGAGGCAGAAAAGATTTTGCCTTCGAGTTTTGTGTGACGCGAAGCTAGGAGGTTGGTCGAGAAGGGGTGTGTTGGATTCTTGGATATGTGGTTGATTTGAGTAGGGGAAGAGAAGCGGTGGAAGATGTGCGGGTTGTTAGGGGTTCAAGGATGTTTTTCACGAGGACTTGCAGGATTGCCGCGAGCGGAGATCGAATTTGCTATTGGGGTTATTCCGGAGTGCAGCACAATTTCTCTTCCCACCGTGCGGGGATGGCTCCAGCCGAGTTGCGAGGTGGGACTCGGAGTTGCGGGGAATTGTTGGACAAAGTTAATCCCGGACGAGTGTATCTCCGTGGGGTGCACCAGTGTTGTTTGTGAAAAGAAGGATGGTTCTATGAGGCGTGTGACTCTGAAGACGGTTGAATAAAGTGACCATTAAGAGCGAAACACCGTTGCCCGAGAATCGGCGATTTGTTTGTCGGTGAAGGATGCCAAGGTGTTCTCGAAGATTGATTTGCGGTCTGGTTATCATCAGTTGAGGATCAAAGGGGAGGATATTCGAAATCAGCTTTCGATCTCGTTATGGACATTATGAGTTTATAGTGATGCCATTTGGATTGACGAATGCACCGGCGGCCTTTATGGATTTGATGGAGCCGAGGAATTTCGAGTATTTGGATGAGTTTGTGGTGGTGTTCATTGATGATATTCTGATATATTCGAGAGGGGAGGAGGAACATGAGAGGCATTTCTTGGTTGTTTGGGGACATGACACAGGTTGTGAGATTCTCCAAATGTAGGTTGGTGGCGGAAGTCACGATTCACAGGGGCATGTTATTTCCGGCGAGGGTATTTGTGTTGATCCACGAGAAGGTGGAGAACAGTGGGAGCGTCCACGCGGTGGTGTGGTGAGGTGAGGAGTTTCTTGGGGTTAAATTTGGTTATTCTGGGAGATTCATCGAGAGGACTTCTCTTTGATCGCGCCATTGGCCAGTTGACGGGGAAAGGGTTCCGTTTATATGGGATGATGATTGTGAGGAGGCTGGCCGAGAGGGGTATTAAAGGGGAAGTTGACTACGGCGCTTGATGTTGGCGATACCGTGCAGTTGCAGGGCTACGTGATTTATAGCGTGCCCGCGTGAGGATTGGGGTGTGTTCGATGCGAGAATGGGAAGGTGATTACTGCGACTTGCAAACCCAGTTGAGAAATCGAGAAGAATTATCCGACACATGATCTTGAGCTAGCGGCGATAGTCTTTGCGTTGAAATTGTGGAGACATTATCTGTATGGGGTTAAGTGCAGTTTTTACTGATCATAAGAGTTTGAAATATCTTCAAGCCTTGGAGAGATTTGAATTTGAGGCAGAGGAGGTGGATGGAGTTCATTAGTGATTATGACTTGACTATTGATTACCATGAGGGGAAGGCAAATGTAGTAGGCGATCTGTTGAGTAGGAAGAAATGAGGACGAGAGAGATAAGCAGTACTGGGAGTTGATTTGGATGTCGATGGCGATGGGAGATTTTAGCCCATATGAGAGTTCGACCGGTGTTTGTGGATCGAATCGTAGCCCCTTGCGGCGGCGAGGATGAAGCGCAGGTTATCGATGGGGCGTGAGGAATGGAGTCGGATCAGTTCCACCCAGGTTGATGAGAGTGGAGCCTTGAAGATGAAAGGCGGTGTGTACCGATGACCGGATGAAATTTGAGATTCTTGATGGGGCCACAATAGTCCCTCGGTGTACACCGGGTAGTACAAAGATGTATCGTGATTTGAGGTTGGCGTATTGGTGGCAGGGAATGAAGAGAGAATCGCGAGTTTGTGTAAGTCTTGTGGTTGTCGGCCGGTGAAATTTGAGCATAGCATCCTGGGGTTTATTGCGGACTCTTCCCCATTCACAGTGGACATCAGAATATCACCATGGACTACCGTGTTTGGGCTTCAGAAGGCGTTGGCGACATGATGGGATTTGGAGTGATTGTTGATAGGCTATCGAGAGAGTCGGCTCGTTCGCTTCATCGAGATCTATAGATGGGCACGAGAGACTAGCGAAAATTTATGTGGATCGGATTGTGAAGTGCGGGGTTCCGATGTGTCGATCATTTCGGACCCGTGGCCAGCTAGATTCAACGAGGTTGGAGGGGGTTTCCGAGGAGGCAGGGGACTAGAGTGGAGTTAGTACATCTTTTCGTCCCAGTGATCGGCGTCTGAGAGACGTCTGGACATTAAGGAGGATATGTT
>JADFUC010000471.1:0-30214 GCA_019722365.1 Lithospermum erythrorhizon | reverse complement strand
CAGTTACGTATTGCTACCGATAAACTTTTTTGAGTTATGTGTTTTCATTGTTCTTCTCTAAGGTTTTCTTGAAGTACATTTTAGTAATGTTTCGATATTCTGCGCGGGGTTTCACACTCGCTTTTTGGGCGGTTCTCTCGAAGTCAGTTTCACCCCATTTTTATCACCTTACTTGAACAAGATTTCTACTTATAGGCTCGCATCAGATCCTCGAAGCCTGCCGATCGATATCGGCTCAGTGGTTATTATGAGATAAGTCAGGTTTGCGCTAAGTACTCCCTTGTTTGTGATTATTAGTTTTCAAGGGGTGTTGGGGTTAGTTTTGGGGATTTTTCTTGATGTTTTAGATGAAGGGTCTCTTTTCTGATATTCTTAATGTTCTTGAAGCCCTTTTATTTTTTCCCCAAATTGTCCATATTTTGATCTCTGATTCCTCGAAATTTAAAGCTTCTTGTTTAACCCACTATATTCTTCTTTTCGTTACGTATGTCGTGTCGTTCGCATCAAGATATTCCTCCCAACTCATCCAGCTGGGATTCCATATTCGCCATGTGGCTCCATTCTTCTCCTGTAATTCGACTGCCTGAAGGGACGACATCGATTCTCAAACCTCGCTCTATAGGACATATGTCACATAGTATAGAATTTACTTAAGGATGGACATTTGATCTTTTTCTCGGCACTACGATCCTTTTGCTAATATACGATTCCTCGTATGCTGGCCGCAGAATCGGCGGTAATGTTTAATTTAGACAAGACCTAAGAGACACCCGAAGATTTCATGTTATTTGGCTGGAACATTCTGCTCGTCTCCATCCTCTACGACTCAAGTCTTCTCAGTTCAATTTACTCCTTCAAATTTCTCTTAATCGCTTGGGGTCGCTTCAAGCCGCCGATAAATCAAAAGGATTCTCCCACTATTATCCGAGACTGCATTGCCTTTTCTCGGTGAGGACCTTATAAATTTTAAAGATTTATCCCTCCTTTTGTCGTAGATGCTGCCCTTTAGAACATGAAATAGTTCGAACCGCACTGACCCTTTTCAAAGCGGCGCTTTAGCCTCAGCGGATCAAGCATGTATATAGATTCCTTATCCTATGTGGCTCGTTTTCCCTTCTCCCCCTTTATAAATGATCTTTTGATAGTGGTTAACCGTGCCCTAGGACAAATCCGCCCTACCTGGTGGTTCGCCATTGTTATATAGGATGGCTGAAATAAACCCGACACTTCCCCTTTTCTTGAACATGCACACCACCTCCCATTCCGCCGCGATTCTCTCGCCGCCCTGCACACAATATTTTTGCCAACCCTAAGCCTGACAAAGTCGTTGAGGGGAGATGGCACTCAAAATGGTGCTTTTGGCGAGTGGGTATGAAATATGCGCTCCTAAGAGCTGGACCACTCGTGAAAGCATCGCACTTAAGTTCAAGGTAATGCAGCTCCCAAGAATGACTCTCATGGAAGCATCAGACCCTAAGTTAAGAAAACTACTCAGTCAAAGCCCAACGCATTGTTGAAGTCGCTCTTTGAGTTGTTCTCCACTATAAAGTATTTTGCGGTTAGTGGGTATTAATCCTAGCAGTCAAATTCGTGACAAGGAGTTGACTAAACTATGGCCTCCAATTAGTCATAGCCTCTATATAACCGCTTATTATGAAGTTCCTTCGGACCTAACTATTTCTCTTGCGTATGAATTCAAATGTTATATTTTCGTTTGTTACAGCTTATCCTTCTTTCCTGACCTGATTTTTATTCTTTCACAAATGAATTACTAATAGCCGCCGCCAGAAAGGTTGTTCCAATCGTGTTCCTTTCTCCACAACCGTAAGCGGTCCCACTATTCCGGCGATCTAAAGTTTTGAAGAACCTCTACGAGCCTACGGTTCCTACCGGCTGACGCGATCCCAACAACAAAATTTCAAACTCCTACTTCTATATCGTGTGAGTGGTCGCCTGATCCGGCGCAACCCCTACTATTCTCAAAAAGCGCGTAAGTCACAGTCGCAGCCGCCAACGCCCTAAGCCCAGGGCTCGATCGAGGACCTCCTTGTTTAACATTTCCTCGATGCGACGCTGGAAGATAAAGATTAGCCTGCCACACTTCCTCCACATCGTACTCGCCT
Source organism: Lithospermum erythrorhizon (assembly GCA_019722365.1). Classification (NCBI taxonomy): domain Eukaryota; kingdom Viridiplantae; phylum Streptophyta; class Magnoliopsida; order Boraginales; family Boraginaceae; genus Lithospermum; species Lithospermum erythrorhizon. The sequence continues at coordinate 28,091 of JADFUC010000471.1, read as the reverse complement.
CGACGGTGGTTCGATTCCGCCCCCAAGAAGAAAGCACTGATACCGGCAATCCTATCTCGACCTCGCTTTTACACACTCTCAAGTGGTTCCAAGTAACCGAGATTCTAATTTACGGAAATCAAATGCTTTCCAAGCCTCAAGGCTTCCTCTTACTTCGAAGCCGATTGGGAAGCGGATTATAAAGCTATCAAGTAATCCCTCAGGTTCAATACGGTGCCCTCGCCCGCTATCCGGCAAAGGTAATTCTTTTTTCTCTCAGGCTTGCATTCTAGTCCCCCATACTGGCCCTTATAGGCTATGAAACGCAAAGCCTATGCCTCCTAGTTTAGCCGATCTCATGGATTTGATGCACGCCAGTGAGGCATGAAACGGTAGGCTCAGCCTACAAAGCCAAGTGAGCTAAAGTTAAGGAGAATGATAGGCTCAAAGTCGCTGCTTCACCCCGGCTATTAAGAAAAAGAAAGCAATGATCGGCCGTGCCTCACGTAGACGGCATGATGCCTTCTGCTGCTACTGTGGTAGTGGGAGCCATCGACATCTCCCAAAGCTCGAGCCGCTTCCAATCGTCCATAATCACCCACTGCTAAGCGGGCGAGCCGAAAGGCAGTCAAAGTTGCCGGAGAGTTCTCCCCAAAGGGTTCAAGATGTAACAACGAGTATCGCCACAGGAGTTTCAACTAGAAGTTCTGCAGTTGTCGCCATCGTCTCGACGCTTTACAAAGTCCTATGGGTGGATAATCCTTCCTATTCCGAAGACGGTATGAGATGATCCTCTGCATCGCCGATACCCAAATCTTGATGCTTATCTCTGTATTGTTAGGCTTTTGTGAACATTGCATCTACTTAATATTCTTGCTTTCGCTGGCTTTGTTAATACAAGCGCTTTTCCTGTCTAATTACCTCTTATTTAGTTGTTTCTGCATTTATTTACAGATATATCCTACTTATAATTGCTTTCATTTTGCTTATGGCTTCTTGCTTCGCAACCTATGCTCCCCGCCTCCCCCGTCTCAACTGCCTTGGCCAAGTAAAAGTCAAGCAGGTCACACACCTCATGGTATCGCTTCTGCTATAAGATTAACCAAATGGGCTTATGTTTTTATAAAATCTTATTTTCCTATTTATAAATCAGTTGAAAGAAATAATACGTGGCTTTTATTTTATGACCGACGAATGATTAGTTCGTCTTTTGGTCTAAGTGCATGTGAATGCATATAATTATACTTATGGATTTACATACCTAAGCCGTCAGAGAGTTGTTCATGTAACAATTTTAACGAGTCCTTAAGAAAATAAGAACCGCCTTTTATTAATGGTTCTCCTTTGTAAAGAGTGATTCCCTTCTTAGGGTGGTTATACATCCCATGGAATAAGTACTTTGTGACACTTGTAGACATGCTAAGCTCCGAGGAACGCTGCCATCTAAGTGTTCTAGTTCATATGCTTGGGCCTACGACCTTTTTCACACAATATGGCCCCTCCCATTTAGGCTCAACTTACTTTTTTTCTCTAGGGTCGTCTACTGAAAGCATAACCTCAATACTGTGTCCCTCAGAGCTAAATTGACTATTTTTAACCCTTCGACATTGCGATCTGAGCCAAGTTGTTTGTACTCGAGGATTTTAGAAAGCTTTTCTCTTAACTCATCAACAAAGTTGAGATATTCCTCAAATGTTGGTCATTCATCTCTTCAAAGCCGATTCGCTCAGATGTATTAGCCATGTAAAACCGCTTGCTCCATGACTATGCTAAAGCGGAACTTTAGCTCTGCTGGGCCGATTTGGGGCGTGGATCAAGCTACCATAGTATCAAGTGGAAGATCCTTCATCCAATTCCCTCCTTCGCCACTCGGGCATATTTTTTTAATGCACTTTCAAAATGATGCGTGCCTGGGCGACCTCCACCTGCCCATTCGCTTGGGGATAATATACTGGGGCAAATCGATGCTCAATCCCAAACTTTTCACAGAAATCCGCCAACACTTGTCCTTCGAACTGAGGACCATTATCAGACACCAGTATCTTCGGGATTCCAAACCGCGTGAGGATATTTTTCCATAAGAACAATGACATCCTGCTTTTTAATTTTCTAAGAGGCTACTGCTTCTACCCCTATCCGCTTCGAAGTAATCAACTCGCCACTATAATTCAAATTTCTGCCTTTGGCGCTTTTCTCCCACAAGGTCGATTCCCCGACATGAACGGATTTGAAATAACTCCTAACTTGACTAAGTTGTATAGCCAGTAATTACCTATTTTTCCCTCCTAACTAAAAAAGGAAACGACACCTCACGCTTGACACCTCCGCTTGCTTAGCCGCCACCCTAAGCCATTTTTATCTTACTCAAGGTTAAGAAACCTCTTTATATGTGTGAAATAAAATTTCTCCTCCTTCTTGTTCTTAATGATGGCTGAACCTTCCCTTCTTCTTTCCAAAATTTTCCTTTTGCTACTCTCCTCTACATCATAATCCAAAGTTTCTATCAAGTTTCAAGAAGAAAGTGTATAACTATATTTCATTTAATCGTTATATAACTAGTTTTATGACTATGCTAAGTTACTTTAATTACCTAAATTCATCTCTTAATGATATTTAGAGTTTAGAGTTCATATTTAATAGTTTAAAAATAAGTATGTCAAGTTATAGTACTACAAATTTATTCTAATTAAATTCTAGTTGAATTATGTAGTAAGTTGATACTTATAATATACATAAACTAAATTATAGAATTATATGTTAGTTCTAGTTTAATTATGTAATAGATTTTGGATAGTAGTATTCAATTTAGATTATTCATATAACTTTATATAGTTTGATATAAACAAAAGCAAATGAGGCCAAGAGTATATCGTCAAACGGGATGAAATTGCATAAGTTCAAGAGTAGTTCACAAATCTATTGGGATGTTGTTAATTAAAGTTACTAAAGTAAAAAATAAAAGTACTATATTATAGTTCTTTGTGTGACATCTGCAAATAGTTCCTAGAAGTAAAGTCATTGATATTCGTGGTCATTGAAAGTAGATTTATATCAATGCGATTGGCTGTAACCTTCATATATATGGTGTATATGTAAGTTGTATAGTTTTACTAAATGAGTTATATATGTGATATGTGATAATAAAACTCATGATGTCGAGTATAGTTATATGACGAAGCCTGATATCCGAAGGAGCATGCATTTAATGGATTATTGTCAAGCGCGATTGGTCATGAACTCTAGTCCGGTTAAATTGGTAGTCTCATGTAGGTTGAGTTGTTACCGCTATTTTGAGTAGTAGCAACGGGTAACCGATTTATATCTCGCTTGTCGGGCGAGAAGCAACGAGTAAAACTATTTTTTTCCTCATTTTCAGAGTAGAAGAACGAGTGACGCCGCTTTTTCTCCTACAAGGAGTAGACTCTCATAAAATGGAGTAGAGTTATTGTTGCTTGCGTGATACGCTGGACGTTATCGATCATGGTAAAGCGGTAGTTTATTTCGTTGGATTATTTATTATGATTAGATTATCGGATATTATTGAATTGTTCCGAATTATTTGAGAGGTGGTTTATATTAAATTATTGAGACTATACGCTTGCATGCGCATATATTGATTAGTTATGGTTTGTTATTTAAATATTCAATAGCCTAAATACCCCTTTGTTCAATCTCGTAATTTTGTAGGCCAGAAACATTCGCGCGCACCATCTTTGCGGCGAGGGAGCCTCGGTGAGCACCTGTAGGTGTACACTGGTGGCTAAGATATCCTCAATAGCTTCACAGACCAGGTCAAGCACACAAGTATGTATTTAGGTTATGTTGAATATGATTTGTACGATTGATGAAATCTAAGTGGGGTTAGAATAATTTTGTTGTCTTAGATCACCATCCAAGCGTAGTCACGTTGTATTTTTCCTTCATTCTTTTCTTTGGGTCCAGTTGTATGGTAACTCGTGTTCAAAGCTGATGACGCATCCAACCTTTAATCTACCTAAAGTGGTCATGCTACAATCGATCCTACGCTTCAGCTTTTCTTTGTTGTCCTGTTACGTGCTTAAGTCTAAGATGGTCGAGGAGTTGTCGAGATTTCCAGCCTTCTTATGAATGTGAATCTTGACTTTCGTTGACCGCAATTGTCAGGATGCCACCTAGAAGATTTTCGCTAGCTAATGGTGGTTTCCAACGGAAAGACGAATTTAATCGTATTCGCTGTTAATAACCCGACATGTATTCAAGCCGACAGTAAGTTTGGTGAATATACAATTGAAGTTGGATTAAAGAGTCTTACGTGTTTTCATTGATTTATGTTTATCAAGAATGCAAGACCAAAACCTATGGATCGAGACGTTAATATAAGTGAATGGATATATTGAAATTTTGTTGGAGAGAAAGATATTCCAAAAGATGTCAAATGAGTCTCTAATGTCGATATGGATTTGTTAAGAGATTGACGATTATGTAAATCTTGTAACGTTAAAGATAAGTCGAGGTGAAAATTTGTGATGTATATTTTAATGGTAATCATGTGATCGGGGTGCAAGGTTGTCGATCCAGACGGTAAAGTCAAACCTTTGCACTTGGAATAAATTGTGGGAAAATGTTGGCGACACATGACATACTGGACCTCGAAGTTTTAGTGGCAGAGCGAGAATTAATTTAGTTGACATGCAAGGATGAATTACCTGTGAATATGAGAATAAGTTAACAAATCTTGTTATTTGATGTGGAGGCATGCATATTGAGACAAGAAGAGATCATGTAATCGGTTGTGAATAGGTCGATATTGAAAATTCCTCTCGATAGATACTAAGTGATCGAGGATGTTTGAAATGGAAAATTATCTCCGCATCGATAAAGCATGATTAAGTCAGCCAGGTAAGGTTATCAATCATCTGTGAGGTATCGTAACGACCCACCCCCTGTGCCCGGCTCGAGGCGAGAATCATTATAATCCCGAACACCAGAGTCACCATACCGACGGATAATTCGCCTTAGAACACAACTCGTCTATTCAAAAAATCCCATCTCCAACTAAACTTTCAAACAGCTTTTAAAATTTAATCCATCTCATGATATCTACCACCAACTCCGTATATATATATACACAACATATCCCAAAAGACAGAATGCCGGGTATACAACGGAGAATAAATATCGTGAATCGTATCACAAAAGATCACGATATGCTAAAGTTTGAAAATAAAGCATAACAATCAAAAAATGGGCTGAATACACATCAAATCGATCATGAGATCCTCGCCAATTCCGATGCTCACTCAATACCAGAACAACTTCTCCAACAGCTTCCCCGGCTCAACTAGTTGTCATTAACCCGCACAAATGAAATGCCGCCCAAAGCTTAAAAAAGCGGTGTAAGCCACTTTAAACTTAGTGAAACTTAACACCGGGTGAAACTTAAACCATACGCCACTTACACAACAAATTAACATAGAGTCAACACGCCAGATATATATAGATATATAACCCGGACTACTCTAGCCAAAAGCTATATTTATACTTTCAAAGAAAAATTGTCATACATCACATGGAATAACATAGAATCTGTGGTCTCACAATTTAATACAACTCACCGAATAAAATCACACCAAGCCACATGAAATACCATACCACAAGAGACCCAACAAACTATACTCTACCATCAATCACCATCAACTAGATATCATCCGGATCAATCCTCATGTACATAAGCTCAACCGTTAATCTACAACGCCTATACCGAAGTATAAAGTCATAACCAACGCTTCTTATAATCATATAAAGTCGATAAAACAACGCCAAGTATACCTGAAGTATAAAGTCGATAAAAACGCCTTACACCGAGTATAAAGTCGATAAGCGCCTTATACCGGCAAAGCCGATAAACAATGCCTTATACCGAGGTATAAAGTCGATAAGCAACGCTTTAAAGAGCCACCTAACCCACGGCATCTTCCCAATTCTGTGGTCATATCCTAATACTCAAGCCACCTCAAAGACACGATAACTCTAGCCATCACCTCACAACAACCAACTACTCAACACCCAACAATAGTAATGCAAACAGATAAACGCCTCCCAATCATTAATCATAAACGCCGCCAAAGCATAAATACAAAAAATGCCGACAAGTGCCAATCAATCACAAATGCCTGCTGGGGCAATGCTAGTAATGGAAAAACACGAAGTCGAGCTGCCTACTACTTACCTCATGCAAGTCTCGATGCCACATAACAATCATATATGTAATATCATGGGTCATATAATTTCACAAGAATAAATATATAATGATATTCTCACACACAATGCACACACAACATTCAGGAATAACACATACAATATTCTCACATAATCATGGCTCACATAACATTCAGAAATAACATATCCACCCGTGAGTTGTGTAGTCACTTACTGGGCCTATCACAAAAGTCCTCACTTAAGAACGCTGGACACGAACGTGTTCTCTTCCTCAAGGGTCAAGTACTAACAACACCTTTAAAGATACTAACTAATACCAAGAATTACGCTCTAGAATAAACATTACCAATCAACTTATAAGTCATTCTGTTAATCACAGGTCCCTAATTAACAACCTATACTCCAAAATATCAATTACAACTCAACTTGGAATTAACACTTTTCAACCTAACTCCCTTACTTAAAATCACCAATTTAATATCACACTAGCTACAATAAGGCCCCAATCTAACTTCCTACACATTTAAGGCCCTCGTAAAATATCACTTGAAAAAAGTCAACTAAAACCTAAAAAAGTCAACTCAACCATAACGTCCTAAACAACTTAAATCATGAATTAATCACTTATATACATCATAGAACCCATAACAAACTTAGAATCATCATAAAATTGAATTATTCCAAAAGTCAACCAAGAAAAATCAACCAAAACTCTAACTTTCTTACCTCAAATTGTAGGAAAGATGTTGGGAAACCTTAACAATCAACTTGAGGATGCTTACGAGCCATAAACAAGAATCGAAGACAAAATTTTGATGTCAAGCTGAGTGTGGTGGTCTCGCCAATCTTGCCTGTGTTATGGTGCCACACTTTGATATTTCAGTGAATAAATGATGATAAGTGATGAAAAACGGAGACTTAACCACTAAGTCTTAGAAAATTCCATACGAAGCTCAGGCCTGAACTCGTCGAATCGAGTTATCGAACGACTAACCCATCTAACTTAACCTCGAATTATCCCCCGGCTATTACTACTAAATTATAAATGTAATATGACTCAAATAATCACAAAATAATATTATCTAAATTATTTATACTATCAATGCGTCCCACCGAATCTAAAAATCTTAATTTTTTTTCAACGTAGCGGTTACTACATATCGGGGACATTACGTTTCAGACATCTATAATATTGTAAAAAGGGGGTATCGGGTGAAATTTATGTGGCAAGCATTTCATTAGTGTATATAAAGTGAAAATTAAATGAGTTAAGGAATTTTGGGATGAAATGAATATTAGTTTGGATTGTCATTATGAAGTTTCTTAGTCGCTTAAGTTGTTCAACGTTGCCTTGAAAAGTGAACAGAAATCGACAATGATCGCGTAGTAAGTCCCAGGGAGGAGAAATTGCTTTTAAGAAGAAATTAGTTGATATACCATTCGAGGGACTTTTAGAGAAATTACCGCATGAGATAAGTTTAACTTTTGTTAGAAGCATATTAAGACGATAAAACCAATGGTTGTCTCAAAGCAATGGAATGTATCAAATCGGTTATGAATCCATTCTTTCCAAGATAATGAAACTCTGAGACTGGATATATAATGTTGATTAATTTTATGAAACAAGCATGTTAGTTGAATGAAAATAGATTATTTAAGATTGGGCGAGCAAGGGAGTGGAATCAGGTAAATTATAGAACATGAACGGGATTAAAATAAACGAAGAATTTAATCGCAGGAAGATGATATTTTGAGGAAAATGTAAAGTATAAAATATGTGAGATATAAATTTGGTGATAAGAAAGGACGCTTCAAATGCTTAATTGATTGTGTAATTTAGTTGCGGAGCAATGGTTAAATGAAAGCGAAAGTGATGATTAAAGATGAATATTGTATGAAATAATGTACAAAGCGAGGATATTTATTCGAAAAAGATGGAATTTAGGCTGGGATTTGTTGGGTGAAAGTTATAAGGCCAATCATAAAGTTAGGCCGAAATGATCTCAATAAATTTTAATAAGTTATAGATAAAATGCTCAAGTGGTACATATTAATTTCTCGTCAAGAATGTATGACTATGACATTCAAAGGATAAAGAGGAGTAAGATGTTTGATATTATACTGTTTTCTAGTCAAGTAATAACTTATAGCGCTTTGATTGAAAGATTGCGAGCAATTTTCCGGCTGACGAAATAAGTTACGATGCACAAATGTTGTGTTTAAATATTTTAGACGTTATCCTATGATGTTGTTCGTGGAATCCTCGTAAATTATAAGATTTGAAATACCTACTTGCTCGGAGAAAGTTGGACTAACAGGAAATGAGTGAAATTTAGTAGTAGAATATCAATGAGTCTTGGGATATCATTAATAAGAAAAGTATGGTTGTCGAGGACGTTTATAAAATGAATGTTAGTTATTTAAAGAATAATAGGATGTGCCTATTTGAGGCGGCGCACATGTTAAGATAAGGATTAAAATTAATGAAGAAGTATCAGCGTAGACTGTAGCTGACACCCAGACGGGCAACGGAGCATAAGTGAGATTATGGTAGAATATATATGGATGCATTGATAGTTGGGGAGATAATTGCGGGAACACTGGCAATGGTCAGGTTATGGGCTTAGTTCCCGTAGTTTTGAGATGTATTGTGATTTGAGAATAATTGGTGCCAGGAGGAAACCGTAGGTCAAGAACTACAATTCAGAGGGTACTAAGAAATTCATGGCGATCCTGTCGACGGATTCGTATTGATAAAGATTGGCGTGTGAATCGCGAAGTAGCAGATTTGCCAAATTTCCCTATAAGGTCGCATTACGGTGCGAAACGAAAACAATTTTATGTCGAAAATCATAAGATTCCGTGAAGTATAATGGCCATGCGACATTTGTTAAAATGTTAACGCTGGTTGCGGTTTTGAAAAAGAGTTGGCAATGATGAAGTCGGAGTTGATGTCAATTAGAATACAATACCAAATCTATGAATTCAATGAGAATGTGAGAAATGTTATTTGGCTGATCCAAAGATAGATCTCAACGGAAGACATTGACTATCGGTAAAGGATATACGTGACACAGTAGCACTGAAAGCACTGTGAGGTGATAATTTAACTTACAGCGAAAGCTTGCTCATAGTAATAAGTCAAGTGAGGATAAAGAGGTTAATGGCAGGTGGTACGACACGACATCGGGCAAAGATGGTCGATATATATATATATATATATATATATACATATATATATGCATGTTGATTGTGATGGTGAGGAATTTGATGTCGATTAATCGCGCTAGACTCCGAAATATGTAATGTTAAGTAGCTATGATGCCAATATTGAACCTAATGATAATTGCTACTTTTCATGATATGGATATAATGATAGGTTTATGGTCAGGATGTTTATGATAGGATATAGTATTTGATACAAATGAAATGACAGTCACAAGTGGCGATAATAATGATATCGAAGTTATATGTCATTTAAATCATGATCAGATGAAACGATAAAAAGAGATATGATGAGATGCTAGCAGGATATAATATAATGTATACATAAACACGGGTGTATCAATAACGTGCGGTCTTCGCATGTTATATATATATTGGTGTGTGATCGCAACGATTCACATTATAATGAAAGCGTGAGATGTAATAGCACCATTATGGTGTACGTTATGTGAGTATACGATGTTTATGTATGATATTGCTACTGTATATGCATAAATGAGAAAGTAAGAAATTATAGTATATTTGATATTGGTGATTTTTATGTCATAAACTAAGCGAATGGGAAGCATATCGATGAGTTTTATATAATAGATGATGCTGTGGTCAGTATCAGAATCTATTCTTTGGGTGGTTGTAATATAATTTCTAGGTGAAGTTGAATTCAATTTATAATAGGCCGAATGAGCATACATATGGGTTGGTCGATGATTTGAATACGTAGAACGATAATGACAATGAATAATTAAATAGAGTATGTATGTTAATACGGATGTGAGAATTTTAAAGGATAAGATTTGTGAGAAGCACGCGGTTATAAGATATTAGGTGAACTAATAAGATGATTACTATAACGTGAGAATTTGTTTCGGGTGATAAGATAAGTTGTAATATTAGATAATAAGAGCGACAAAAGCGAGTTGGCATAATAAGACAAATCGAAGTCAGAGTAAATTTCGAGGACGAAATTTGATGAAGGATCAAATAACTCGAATCTCGACAAGCGTATACCAGTAACGCTTCATTTTCCCTCCTAAAGAAGAAATGAACCCACCTCCCAGGCTCGACACCCTACTGGGCTTAAGGCCACCCTCGTACTTGCTTATCTTACTTCACGGTTAACAAACGTCTTTTATATAAAACAAAATTTCTCCTTCTTCTGCTTAATGATGGCCGAATCCTCCCCTTTTCAAAATTTTTCCTTTGTGGTTATTCTCCTCTTAAATCGTAATCCTAAAGTTTCTATCAAGTTTCAAGAAGGAAAAGGTATAACTATATCATTTTACTAGTTATATAACTAGTTTTATGACTATGCTAAGTTACTTTAATTAGCTAAATTCATCCCTTAATGATATTTAGAGTTTAGAGTTCATATTTAATGGTTTAAAATAAGTATGTCAAGTTATGTATACCCTATTCCATCTTGAAATTCTCGTTGAATTATGTAGTAAGTTGATTACTTATAATATACAAACTAAAGAGAATTGTGTTAGTTCTAGTTTAATTATGTAGTAGGATTTTATAGTAGTATTCAATTTAGATTCTTCTATATAACTTATATATCTGATAGACAAAAGTTAAATGAGTACTATATATCATCAAACGTGGGATTTAAATTGCATAAGTTCAAGAGTAGTTCATGCAAATCTAGTAGATGTTACAGTGTTAAAGTAAAAGTAAAAGTAATTGTTATTATGTTCTTTTGTGGGTGCGATATTTCCGTAGTCGCTCCTGTAGTAAAAGCTGTTGATACTTGGCTTTGCTTCGAGTATATTTATATCACGCGACATAACTTTTCAACATACGGTATATGTAAGTTCTATAGTTTTTACTAAATGAAAGTATATATGTGATACGTGATATCAAACTCATGATGTCGAGTATCGTTATACATGAAGTCAGGATATCTCGAGTCAGGATACGATGACGGATTATTGCTGGGCGTGATTGGTCATGAACTCTCAAATCTCAATTGGTACTTCCCTCAAGAAAGCACGGAGAAAGAACTGCAATCGATTTATATTTCATTTCAATGAGCATAACAACAATGCTTTTCTCCCATGGGAAGGAGTGTACTCTCATGTGGGGATGGAGTAGAGTTATCATGCTTGTGTAATATGTGGATGTTATCAGATGCAGAAGTTTATTTGTTGGATTATTCGACATGACATTAGACATTCATATTATTGAATTTTTAATTATTTGAGAGGTGGATTATATTAAATCATTGAGACTATAATGTATGCGTGACTAGTTGTTTGTTATATAAATATTCATTGAGCTTCCAGCTCACCCTTTGTTGGGGACCCCCAAAATTAGTACTACAGGAAACGCTCAGATGGCACCATCTACATGAGGCCAGTATAATCGAGGTACGCTTCGGTGGTTAGATATCCTCAACACTCTTCAAAGGTGTACCTCAGGTCATGTATTTAGGAAATACGCTGAATATGATTTGTATGATTGATGAAATTGTGAAGGTAATTTATTGTCGCCTTAGATCACCATCCGCGTAGTCACGCTCAGATTTTTCCTTCATTGTTTTACCCGTGCCATGGTGACTCGCAAACAGTCGATGACAATCCAACCTCGAGGCCCACCGATGTGTTTACCGATTGACTACCACGGCGGCCAAAGTCGGCGGGAAATGCATTATCCAAGACATCACACTTTTACACTTAATATCCTTAACAAAGCCAATAATACCCAACTCTAGTAAATCTGAGAAGAAGATCTAGCACCAACTGACTTCCATACCATCCTTCATGTATTGCCAGAACCTGGGATATCCCTACGCTATGCCGGTTATCAGGTCCATCACAAGATTTTTACAACTCTTGATACATTTGGTATTTGAAATTTTGATTTTGTACCTTTCGCTCGAGGTCAAGCTAGGGAAGTCTTCCCCGCACAAAGTACTGACATGGATCCTCCAATCCACCCAAATTTGAACCACTATACTCTCGACAAATTCTCCCTATGCTATACCGATCACGCACTCTCGACGCATACCCCTTCCGCAACTCACTGTATTAGGTTACGCTGGTAGGAGCCTAGACAATCGATCTACCTTTCATTCCTCATCCCTCGATACGCCTGAATATGATCCGCTTAAATCCTTTGGGATATTTCCCCCACCTCGTCCGATATCTCATTAGAATTTCATTTTTTACTCCACAAGACCCCGAATCTGATCTATTACCAACTTTGAATCTCCTCTAACCAAAAGCTCTTCTGTTCCCAGGGATTTGACCAACCTCAATCCAATTATCATGGCTTCATATTCGGCATCATTGTTAGTTGCAAAACTGGAACTAGATGATTCTTCCATCGCTCCTCTCGAGGTCCCAAATTAGTATTCCCCGCACCGCCCCTTAATAATCAAGTGGTGCTCCATCGACAAACAATATCATCTGCTTTGGTAAGATTTGCCCCTAGCCTCGGGTCCATGTAGACAGCCTAGAGTTGTGCATTCGGTTACAAAATCCACCAATCGCTGGAAGTCGAACATCCTGGGATGCGCGATATGTCAAACTCGCTTAACTCAACGGACCGAAAGGGTCAACCGCCCGACAAGGCTGGGACCGATAACACCCGCTTTTAAAGGTCAATTGTATCAAGGCGACTCACAATAGCCTTCAATTTCCTAATGGAGGTAAAACGGTTTTATCTATTACGGGATATCCGCTGCCTCTCAACACTTAATATGAAGATATCCTCCACTTTATAGTAACACGCCGCTTAATGCTACATCGTAGATGTATTATATATAACTACAACCGCTTCCTGTGTTCTCAGCGAGAAAGTAATCTATACTCCCAAATATTTTTTCACCTCAAATGTCACTACATTCTTCGCCCCACTAAACCTTTTTACATATGTTCCCGATTTTAAGAACTAAATTCCTTTCGCGCTGCATTTCGATATAAAGCGATTGGAGAGTCAGCGAGACACGTGTCAATTTTAGCACTTCTCAGAAAGCACTGGGTGGTTTCATCCCCAATAGCGCTTCTATTTTGTCGATTAGGTTCAATTTCAGCGCCTAATCATATACCCCTTAAATGTTTCCGATACCACTCCATGAGTACTTCTCGGGATTCACCTTTTAATCGCTTACGTAGCTCGTTAAAGGTTTCCGAGATTACCTTAAACGAGCCATGCCTACTTGTCCAAAGATATCACACACAAATCTCCATATTACGCCTCTATTTGGGAAGCGAATACGAGTTTACCATTCTCTATTGTGGTTTCGTGATTTTTTAACCTTAAACGGCATTACCTTTACATCAATAATCCAGATGTATTGATTTAAGGCGGTTTTCTCTCATTCTGCAGACGATGGTATTCGGTATATCCATAAAGTCAAAGACTCTATCACGTGACTTCAGATTCGCCAATCACCCTAAGCACGATGGGGAGATAAAAGTCTTAAGACACGCTTTGTTCACCGTAAAATCAATGCACATCCTCCATTTATTATTAGTGGTTCTTAATAAACAATTACATTCGCAATCCATGTAGGGAATTTCATCCTCGGATTGCTTGCGCTTTTTAATAGAGCCATCACCTCTTCCTAATGGCTATGTTCTTTTAATGAACAACCTTTTCTTACGCCAGGCGGGGAAGGTTGTTTGCGACCGTGTGGGTCTATTCCCTGCATATCCTCGTGTCCCAAGCAAATACATCTTCAAATTCTCTTATCAAGGCTAAGGCCGCTTGTGATCCTCTCCCAACTTTGTACTAACTCTGAAAATTTTTCTCGTTTTCACAGACTCCATTAGGACCTCCTCTGGCTGCAGCAATGGCTCTTCATTCTCCATTTCTTTCGGCGAATTGTCTTCCCTACCTTCACCCTTCACCGTGTTTGTCTCCATGTGATTCTCTCCTCAAGCCCGCTTTCCCTGCTCGCTTTTGTTCTTTATTCAAATGGGGTGGCAGATGTCTGATAGCATCTTCTTTGACGCTACACACCTCCCCTGAATATGGAACTCATCTCAAGGTGAAAAGGTAACACCATTTGTCAAGTTAATATGTGACATCCTATTATCCTATCATGAGGAATCCATTATATCCACCACCGTGAACTCCGAGCTCTAAACACTGTCAGGTCATGCCCACGCTCGCAATAAAGTATTCACGTGAGTAGTGTTATCCTTCTACCCGAGCACTCTTCATCCGCACCGGGTTGGGTAACAAATTGTTTCCCTCAATTGGGGAATGTATCTCGGCTATAGACACCTTAATGGAGTTAATCTATCCGCAATTGCCTTGTACATCGATCTGACCTTCAGGCAAAGGTTCATAGCTTCGCCTCTTAGAATCTGTCCTCCTGACTCCGCCTCCCACTTTCCAGTTTAATTTGCTCTTTTCCAAAGTGTATCTGAAGGTCTGCTTTACCTTCTTTAATCTTCAACCTCCAACTCTACGCATCGCCTAACTCTCGCTGAATATCCTAGATGAGAGTTTCTAGAACTCAAGTGACTTCTTTAACTTCCCATACGTTACACCGATAAAATGCCATATGTTACCTGTTGTCACCGTATGGTTAGAAAAATGTCATTATAGCTTCGATAGCTCTTAAGGCCCTGATATCCATTAACGCCTCTCTCATCCGGTGCATTTGTAGGCGGATCCGAACTTGCAAACGAATTTAATACGCCTGTTGATACAGGAATCTATATTTGAGAAAGGCCATGTATCAATCTAATGCGCGATTCAAGATGGGTGTTTTATATATATGTCCCCATCATCGGATATGATTCTCATCTGGCCGAAACCTGTATGCTTTATAGATCGCCCATTCCATTAAATTAAAATTGAGGCAAAATAAAACCCTTTGGTGGGGCCGTACCCATCCAACCCATTCAGAAGGATATTTTTGTCTTACACCTTCTTCTTGTGAATAGCGGTTGGCATGGAATTGCTTTAATCATTTCCCTTGATATCCGCTAACTCTCGTTTGTAATTTTTTAGTACCGGATCAACCGGAAGGCCGGGCACTCGCGGGCGCATCAGGGCGCATCGCTGCAGCCTCTCATATCGATCTTGAGTTCCTCGGTGGGCTTCGCCATCAAGACGATCATTGTCCGGTGTTACGCGGTATAACAGACGATTCTACTCGTCCTTTCCTCTCTCGCTTAACGTCAATGATCCGCTTTTGTATTTCTCGCTTCAATATCCGCTGCAAAGAGGATGGGTTGTTCATTGGGCGGGTTGTGGTTGCTGCGAATCGTGAATGCATACATTTGTATTATTCATGCTTGTTCTTTCAATCCTTTCAGCCACTGGATAAATGCGAATCACTATATTATTTGGACTTAGTCATACTCTCATTACGTAGACTTTCCACTATAACCAAGCCAACTATCTTGGCCGGGCCTCGTTGAAACGGTCCTCTTAGGTATGGCGCAAAGGGAGAAAACGCTTCCTAGATCCGCCAAGTGGGCCGATGGGCATTACCAAGATCCGCAACTCTGTAGCCATCACCCATAAAGATCTCGAAAGCCGCAACTACTGCAAGTACTACGCATAACCACGACAAGTTAGTGTCAGATTTTAGTGGATGTACTATAAAGCAATAAATTACGCTAAGCGTAATGAATGTATTGCATGAAATGTAGCTTATTTATAAGAAGTACAAGAGTGTCATGGTACCAACTTCTTCCTTGATTTTGACACTTGTCAACATCTTGAGAGTCTTATGCTTCATGGAGGCCTTATTCAATTGGAGCCCAATTCCTTGAGCTTCAACCGAAAATCTATATATATCACTATGGTTTAATTTTTGGGTGAGAGGTTTCACCATATTGTTATAATTACATACGATCATGATAAATTTGACTTTTGTCATGATCTTAATCAAGTGTAACATAGTATCACACAAATTGTAGCAATCGATTTAGAAGCTCCAATAATACTCTTATCTTATATCTTTGTCATAACTAATTTGGTATGGTTGTAAGTTTATCTCTAGTAATGTTGGAGTAACAATAAGTAACACAGAGTGACAACATAATGATTTATTTTTGAAAGATAATGAGAAGGAGAATGAAAAGCAAAGCAGAATTGCTTTTATTGTACGGAGTACTACAAAACAGAGTGAATTACATTACAAACTATATTATTCCAAAACAATTAAAATCATCAGCATAGAGTTTAATTCCAATAGTCCAGAATCGATCACTTCAAGTAGGAAACAACCAAACTGCAAATATTATTATTAAGCCTTGATCATCATGATGATTGATACTGCACCAGAAATGAGCCAGGCACAGAATTTGGGACCAATGCCACCAGCTGACGATGGAGAGGGAGCCGGAGCTGGGGTAGCTACTTGAGGCAAGACATCGATGACGAGCTTCATTTTATGGTCTGAACAGTGTCGACCAAATCCACAAATGTACCATTTTTTACCAGGGGTTGCAAGAGTGATGACATCGTAACCACTACTCAGTACAGCTCCATTACTTGGGTCTGGAGCTACACAACCGTTGAATTGGGTTCCATTCACTTTAATCACATTGTGAGCTTCTTTATTGTACATGAATACTGCATTCAGGAAAAATAAATTAGGAAAATAACATGACTTTACTATTAAAACATGATTACTATATCAACCCATAAAGCATGAGCCCAAAGATTTCAGAATTGTGGGGTAAATAATATTAACCCCATATTAATTTACTGCCAACTTAAGTCTTCCAACAATTGTGTTAAAACTACATGGTAGTTCCAAATTCTAGCTTATTCTTTATTTCTTAAATATAAAACTTTATTAATTTTATTAAGAAATATTTGATTTAGGAATTTTCATCACCTTGCTCATTTTCTATGCACTAATTTCTTTAAAACACTATATATGGTGACTCCCCCAAAAGCTGGACAAACAAATTAAAGAGGGAAATACCATTACTAATTGGAACATGTAATTTTGTATTTTTCCAGTAATTATTTATTTGGATGTCATATCATTTATATATATGTCATTGGAATAAGAATGAAGGGAATAAATACTAGGAATAATAACTTTGGACGTTTGTAACATTTTATATGACATTCTCAAATATATTTGGTTAACATTATTATTACAAAAATACATTTAGAAGACGCTTACTTAGATATTACTACAGAAAAGGTACTGTTTAAGAAGCACTTAAACGACGCTCGCACAAAAATCCGTTTAACAAGTATTTTTTTATTATAAATGTAAGCTTCAAAAATTTAAGTACTTGATAATTATAATGTTATTTAACAAATATAACATAGTAAAAACTGTAATATATGATATGAATCGAATAAAAAAGACACATTGAATATAAAATCTAGTAATTTTATGCGCGTCATGTACCAAGTTTGTCTCCAATATAAAATGTTTTGTCCTTAGCCCACTCTACGTAATCAATATCAAGTGTCCACATGTTGCCACCACCAACCATGTACTCCATCGACATGGCTGGAACAATAGCTAATGAGACGATCACTAGGGAAACAATTAGAGCTCTTGCGGCCATGTTTGGAAATTCTGACTATCTACTGAGAACTTTATTTGCAAATTTAGTAGCAAGATACAACACTTTTTATATATTCTCACGGATGCTTCATGTGTTGCTTGTATGGAGAGAGATGCTAGATTTATATATAAGATGTTTATGATTTTAAAATTAGCCAGCTAATTCTTGTTGACTTCCCATTGTGACAAAGCTAGCAAACAAGCACTAAGCTGGCATGGGGGTATTACCTATGGGTCGATATTGTCGATTAGAATATACCATTGTTTTCAATGTTACAAATAATCCAAAAAAAAAAAAAATCCTCCCAATTGATTGATTAACTTTATGTGAACTGATTTAGAATTGATAAGTTGATAAAGCGTATAGTTACTCTAACACCCTTCCTGGAACCCGGGTGTTAGTCATGAAAAATGGCTAAGTATTTTCCCCGCAGATTTAACGCGGGTATGTGAACCTTGACAAGATGCAATCTTGAAGATACTGGCCTTTTATATTAGAGATTTTAATTGATATGCGAAATCTGTTTCAAGGTCATAAAAAAAGTAATAGTGGACAACATTTAAAAGATTCACAAGTTTTGTTTTCAAAGAAAAGATTGTGGAGCTTTAATTGCATGTATGATGTAGTATGGAAAGAATTTGGGATGACATACTTTCCATACATAAAAGATTTTGTTGGTTGTGCCTACATTTATATAAACGTTTCATTGCAGACCTAGATGGTCACCACTTTAAA
This sequence comes from Lithospermum erythrorhizon, assembly GCA_019722365.1. Classification (NCBI taxonomy): domain Eukaryota; kingdom Viridiplantae; phylum Streptophyta; class Magnoliopsida; order Boraginales; family Boraginaceae; genus Lithospermum; species Lithospermum erythrorhizon. The sequence continues at coordinate 9,447 of JADFUC010000471.1, read as the reverse complement.
TATTGTATTATCCTCAGATTTGCATGACATATTAAAGATTCGTTTGTAAAATAATTTATTGTGAGTCAATGTACGAACGACCCATAACGCTCCCCTAGTTTCAGACAATCGTTGTCAACAAACCGTTGTAAATACTTTTCCATTATCTTGTTTTACATTATTGAAAGCCAAATATCATTGTGAGAGTATCACAAATAAGTAGGTATCGGTTTAGGGGAGAGGTTGGACTTATTCACCCAGATAGAGTAACAGGTATAAAAGAATTATGAGCATTCTATGCTCCCATGCTGTAAATCTCTTTGCATCTAAAGAGATAATCATTCACTGGCTGGCTCTGCATCAAAAGTACTTACACTATACAGGTTACCGCTGTTTGTTTTTATTTTTGCACTTAAATTAATCAATCTACTTATTCAGAAAGTATCCAAAGTGTCATAACATGTGGATTAACAACTGGTATTAAACTGGCAACAATTACGCTTTTTCACCAGGAATAAGTACATTGTTAGATTTGCTGGTCTGACCTCATAAACAACCATGACGATCTATTTCAACACAAGCCATTCTCACTCATGTATTTTCATGTCCAGTTTAATGAATGAAAAATTGTAAATAAAGAATTAACCCGATAATATATTCACATTGTTCTCAAGGTCCCATGTTTCATACTCCCTCCAATCCAAAATGATTATCGTTTTCGGAAATCGTGGTAGAGTTTTGATCATTAATTATTAATTATTGGTTATTCTAATATATATATAATTTATATAGTTAGATTCGTTTTTAGAAATAGCTTCATAATATTATTTTCTTATAATTTTAAACTATAGTTTAAGAGTAATCGATTGTGTGTTACACCCCAATTTCTGAAAACGACGATCAATTTAGATTGGAGGTAGTAGTAGGTAGTAATAACATTTTGACTTCTTATTGCACATCATCATTTATGCTTATTAGAACTTTTTGTGTAACGATTCTCCTCGAGTTGTAATGAGGTTAGAAATATATCAACTCAGATATCCGGAAGGTCACTATAATGATGGTTGATTTAAAAATAACCCGTTTCAAAATCGCACTTGTGAAGCTCGATAAAAGTAAAATAGTTCGAAGCTCAAACGTTTCCATACAAAAAATTTAACCATCGTGGCATCATCTAAACAATCCTAAATACTATTTCATAAAAATTCCAAAAACCAAGATACTCCATGAAACAAGCCATCACATTTTCAACACCAAAACCAAAATATCAAATTCGAAGACATAAGAAAAAATGAACGAGAACAAATGACGACCGCTGAGGATTCTCGCCACCTGCCTCTCACCTAAGTAAAATCGGTCGATACTCACGAACTCAACCGCCTGAATTGGCCAGCATCTGGACTGAGGTCAGTTGGCTGTGCTCGACGCCTACTGAACGACACCCGGATGGTAACTTTCAACATCCGAACGAGATACACACAAGAGATAAAAACATACGATAGTATAATGATATATATATATATAGTAAAAGAATAACTAAGTATTCATAGCCACAATAAGAGAACCATCATCAAATAATAATACATTTTAAAGGACTCAATTTACGTTATTCTGTGTGACATATCCAAGAGATAGCACGTCATACACTCAAGTAAACAAACACATAAGTTCTCCCGCACACGGCTATGCAACACAATAACAATATAAATGTAACTCCGTAAAACAAGACCATGACGATCGATATTTCTGCACGCAGCGACATCCACCCAATGTCAACACAATGCAAGACCATAATAACTATCCGACATTTATATAACGTTGCTGTTCTTTCCCAAGATGTATCCACCCGCCCGAGTCGAACGCCTCGAGGTTGAGTCGCCATCAACTCCGTATATCCGGAAGTCACCACCGGTGGTCGACAATTTAAAAGCACCCGCTTTAAAACCCATAGAACCTGACAGTTTGATAAAAATAAAATAGTTTGAAACTGAAAAACATTGACATACAAATTTTAACCATCGTGACATTTCTAGCCAAACCCAAAACATAACACATCACACAATCAAATCACAAAATATATTGCTACCCAACATTCCTTCCAAACTGTGTAGAAGAATTGCTTTTACATCAGTAACAAAAGAGACCGCCGAGATCCCAAATCTGCCTCTCACCTAAACGAAGTCACCCATTAATCGCGAACTCCAACGCCCAAAAGTGGCACTAACTGGGCGCGGAAGGGTAAAATGACAAATTAGTGGAAACGGATCACCCTGCAGGTAACCACCCATATCCGAACGAGATACAAGTAAGGAATAAATATATATCGGTACTAGCAATTGTGGGACGGTTAAATACAGCTTATCCAAATATAATACGTAAAATGTTATCTATTCTAGACATCATAACAGATACTACCGAAATAAAAGCACACCTTGTACAAAACTCGACTCTACGTGAACACATGCACCATATTTCATCACATAACCAAATAAACTCACCCAACACATTAATATCACAATCACAAATAAATGATTTGCAAAAAAGCTTAAAACCACAACACATAATATATGCAACACCATCCTTTCCCGGCGCCACCCTTCAACACCCAACAACAACATATATAATAAATTCATCCTTTTCCCGGCAGGCTCACCCTTCGAACACCCAACAACGACATATTATATAACAATTCATCCTTTTCCCGGCAGGCTCACCCTTCGAACACCCCACATCGTCTCAACATCCACAAAACACACACATACAATGTCAAGCACACACAACAAACACACAATGGGCCAGCAACATCTATATCGCACACAATACAACCAAATCGCATAAACCCGCAGACTCAAATCGCAGATACACTCCTTGCATACTTCCACAACACAATTATACTCAACATGAATACAGGAATACTTTAAAGATAAAATACTCAAATATTACGCTTAAAACATAAATGTACTCCACATAAATACCCTCCAATAAACACACCAACATGCATCTAACGCGACCACCAATAATGTTCAACAATTCACGCCTCACAACAATACACACCGATAAAGTTCACAACACGCATATTATCAAGCACAACTAACTTATCATACACAACACCCAAACATAAATAAGATAACAAAGCCGAGCGATAATCCCCACCTCACAAGCACTACACTACCGCCTGCTGAAATAATCATCCTCACTGCTCCCACGTCCCCGAGTCTCAACAGTACATTACCAAAATAAAATCACAACTGTGAACTACGCCAATCCTTTATCCTAATTCTAAATACTGCATTTTTTAACTCATTTCCGTTATAAATTACAACTTACGTAGCATTACCAGCTTATATTTCAATAACAACCTCGATGATAAACTCACTACCCGGACTAAATTCGGAGTAATCACCTCTATATCTTATTCAACGCCCAACAATCTAATTTCAACCTTTTCCCAATCAATTTAACCATAACTCTCAACCCCTAATCCCTAAGTTCGTTTACTACCCAAAATTCACTACGATTAATTCCAACCTATTTGTTCCCAACACTTATAATTCATATTTGTATCCAAAAAACAATCACCATAATGATCCATCAACTTATTTACATTAACCACCACATTTTAGCGAAAATCAACTCACGATCACCCGAAAATCAATTCACTAAAACAACACTTTCTATCCCAAATATCAATCATTATCAATTCCTATATTACAATTTAGGCCTAGGCAATAATTCTATTCAATAATTTATCCAAAATCCAAAGTCAACCCAAAAATTCAAAAAGTCAACTGCCCTAAAAACATCCAAAATTTCACATCAAACACCATATTTCAAGCCAATAATAACTAATTTACAACCCAAGAATCAATCGGAGCAATAAAATTCAAAATCTCAAAAAGTCAACAAAAGTCAAAGTTTGGAGATTTCACAAAATACTCAAAAATATCGCACCTTTTTTACCTTGAAACGACGGGATGACGTAGAGAAACTAAAAATTTTAGCTCCAAAGCTTTAACTGAGGGAGAAAAATTGAGAAAGAAAAATAAAAAATTTCCAAAGTGGGGTCTCGGGTCAGTACTCGCGAGAAGCTAAGAAAGCGCTCGGGTTTTGGGTTCGGGCTTATAATGGACCATTATGGGGTTGATTGGTTGGGCCTAAAGCCCAACCGAATAAAATCCCAGTTTTACCAGCTCGATACTCGCTTAACTTAATTCTAATAACTAACTTCCGAACATAAACATTTACTTAACATAAAATAATTAGTGGTTTCACTTCACGGAAATAAATTAATAATTTCCACATTTTAGTTTATTTTATTAACGGGTCGCTACCGACATATACGTGCCTACCCACGTAACATAACATAATATCATATCATATCCTTTCACGGTGTGCTCACCTTCGCTTCACCAATAACATCATATCATATCCTTTCACCCAGCCACCCTTCTCGATCACCTGCATAATATCACAAACACACCCTATCCACCAACCACCTCTACGCGACTCTAACATGCCCACATCCTAACACGGGCGCGAATTCACCTCTTTATGAAACCAAACATGACCAACAACTAACATCACACCAACACACCAACCATGACAACCCACCCACTCAACCAACATCACAAGAACTGTAACAACCCAAATAGAACAACAACGCAACAATCGCATCAACATTTTCAATATAGCAACATAATTCCATGTAACATACTACCATAATGTATCTAACACAACCATCAAACAACTCAACATTTCCACAAATTCACAACTACACTAACAGATAAGTTCATAACACAAATACATAATCACATATCAATTTACCATACACTTCACTCAAATGTAAATAATGTTATCAAACGAGTGATAAATCCCTCACCTTGGCTAAGACTCACTACACAAATAATCGATCCAAAAGCTTTTCCCTCAAGGTCTGTAAGTCTAAACAAAACACCGAAAGTACAATTACTACTAATTTTGTTATAAATTATCTTTTAGCAACTTTTAATACCCATTAGCCACTTTAGGTGAAATATTACTAGTTAAACTTCAACAGTAGACTAAACGACAAAATTGCAACTAATCCCCAAACTCCTACATTATCGGTCCTCGCACTAACCCAAATACTAACACCTTAAACAATTCTAATAAATCCCAATTATTAACTCTTCCCACTAATTGACCCATTTCTAATAACCTCAAATCCCAAAACCCGACTACTACTCAAACTAATAAAAACTAATTTCATCATAAACTCATCCAACAACTTTAAACCACATCAATGCCTAAACAACTATAATAAAAGTCCAAAATATAATTATATCATTTTAACACGTTTTCAATTCAAGTCAAACCCGAACTCAACCCAATTTTTCCAACAACACTTTTCTACCTCTAAAATCGACATATAATCTCCTATACTATAATTTTCGCCTAGACAATAATTATATAGGATATTAATCCCTAAAGTCAAGTCAAACTAAAATTCCAAAAGTCAACGCCCCTTAAACATCCCAAATTTCTCATCCAAACACGTACTTCAACTCAAGTTAACAACTAATTTAAAGCCTTAATCAAATTAAGCAATAAAAATCAAAAACCTAAAAGTCAACAAAACTCAACCTAGTCGAAACTCGAAATACAAAACGATCGGCCTTTTTACCTTGGACCAAGAGAATGATGAGAGGAAACTCTCCAAGAAATTTAGTCCAAAGGCATTTTATGAGAAATCGAGAAAGAAAAACTGCGTGTGTGAAATACGACTGGTAGGGGAAGTGAAAGATGGGTTTGTGTTTTTGGGCCTTGGTTGGTTTATGTGGTGGTGGATTGGCCCAAATATTTTAAGTGGTGAAAACCCGATCGTTTTAATTCAATCGATACCTCTCGTTTTAACTTATCTCGACAACTAACTCCCAAACATTAACATTTATCGTACATAAAATATAAAGTGGTTTCAAATTTTACGTTAATCAATTTAATAATCCCACATTTTAATTTATTAATTAACGAGTCGTTACCGGTTTTTACATTCTACCCACCTAACAAAAAATTTCGCCCTCGTAATTTTCAACTCGACAAGGCGTAAAAAATAAAATCAAACAACCATAATCACTAACCTTACCTAAAGTCATGGGGTTAATCTGCCTCATATCCTCCTCGCGCTCCCACGTGGCTTCCTCTACTCGATGATTCTTCCACAAAACTTTTACCAATTTCACTTCTTTGTTCCTCAACACCTTCTCTTTCTGATCCAGAATCCTCACTGGTCCTTCCTCATATGTCAAGTCTACACCCAAGTCATCCGGCTGAAACTCTAAAATATGGACCAACCGCACTTACTCTCAAGCAAAGCAAACATGGAAAACGTCATGAATCCTTTCCAATACTCTAGGCAAGGCCAAATGGTAGGCGTATTACTCCCACTTTTGTCACATTTCAAACGCCCAACGCACGGCACTCAACTTCCTCTTTCTCCCGAACCTCATTACACCTTTCCATGGAGATATCTTCAAAAATACCCGGTCACCCACCTCGAACGACAAATCTATCCAACGCCGATCGGGCGCATTTTGTCTATCCCGTGTCAGCCCTCAAACGCTGTTGTATCACTTTTTACCTTTCATCGAACTTTCCACCAACTCAAACCCATAGATCTTTCTTTCCCTACCTCATTCCAACATATCGAGTCCCACACTCCGCCATACAAAGTTTCGAATCAGGTCATCCCAATGCTAGCTTGAAAACTATTTTATGCAAGAACTCCATTTCGGCAACTCCTCATCCCAACTACCGTGAGAAAACCTCAACACACAAGCTCAGCATGTCCTCCAACGCTTGAATCGTCGGATAATCCGTCCGCCTCGAGGACGAAATGCAAGAGACTAAATTAACCTTCGCCCATAACGCCTCCCCGAAACCTTCCTTCCCAAACCTCGTTGAACCTCAGATCCCTATCCGAAACAATACTCTCCGGCACCTACGTAGCCTCACCACTTGGTCCATTACATTCGCCAATCCTCCGCCCATCTATTGATTTAATAGGTAGAAATGAAATGGTTTACGATACTCTATCCATAATTACCCAAATCCCATCATTTCTTCCGAGTTTTCGAACCCAAACACAAAGTCCATGCGATCTTCTCCCACGTCCATTCGTATCGGTAATGGCCAGAGTAACCTCCGCTGGACGGGTTTATGGTCAATCTTGACCTGTTGACAAATTAAGCACTTCGCTACAAAATCAGCAATTTCTTTCTTCATTCCCGGCCACCAATAGTTCTCCCTTAAATTTTGCACATTGCATTTCCCTGACGATATTATATGAACTATCGCGAGCCTCATCCAAGATCTCCCTTTTTTGGCCTGGCACAACCACTGCTTCTCCTAATCGTAATACCATCATCGCCAATCAGAACTCAAGTTTACTCTCCTTGCTTCCTCAATCGCCTCGCGACTTCTCATCTTCTTTGAATTTCTCCTATTTTATCTAGCAATACAAAGTCTCACCTTCATATGTGCCAATAAGGATCCATCACCTCCAACCTCAAAGTTTATCCTAACTGCTTCAACTCACTCTCTTTCGTTCCTTCGCCTCCCCTTTCGGCTTAAAGCATCCGCTACTACATTTGGCTTCCCTAGATTTATACTCAAACAATACATAATAGTCACCAACTCGTCCACCTTCGTCTCAAATTTAGCTCCCTCTCAAGGTAATATACTTCAAACTCAAGGATCTGTGGAATATCCGTGGCATTTAACCCCATACAAGAATACTCCAAATTTTCAAGCGAAAACATCATGGCCAACTCTAAATCATGGGTAGGATAATTCTTCTCATGATTCTTCAATCAAGGAGAAGATATGCGAATACCCCTTCCCATTTCAGAGATCAATACGCAGCCTTAACTCCCTGAGCATGAAGCATCGCTATACAACACATACCCCTCAAGCCTCGACGGTGGCCAACACCGCGCCAGAGTCAATCTCCTCTTCACCATTGAAATGTGCATCACACCCTTCGCTTCCACACAAATGGTACACCTTCCTCACAATCCGTCATCGGAACAATGATTAACGGTAAAGTCTTCAGACGAATCTTCTGCACACCCGCTAAACCTGGGAACTTCACCTCAATAATTTGGTAGCCTCTCCCAATTGATCACCGTCTCCACTTTGTGGGTCCACACTAACACCCGCCTCGAGATAACGTTACCCAAGAATCAGACCTCTCCTAACCAAAAATTCACACTTTGAAACTTTATGCATAACTCATACCTCGCAAGATTTCCAATACTTTCCTCAAATGCTCGTCATGTTCCAACTCACTCCTAGAATAGATTAAGATGTCATCAATAAATACAACCACGAACTTATCCAAGAACTCCCGAAAAACACGGTTCATCAGGTCCATGAAAGCTGCTGGGGCATTTGTCAAACCAAACGGCATCACCAAGAACTCATAGTGTCCGTATCTTGTTCGAAGGCCGATTTTGATATATCATCTTCCTTAATCCTCAATTGGTGATATCCAGACCTCAAATCAATTTTTGAAAAGACCTTTGCATCCCTCAGTTGATCGAAAAGGTCATCAATCCTTGGCAACGGGTACCGATTTTTAATAGTCACTTTGTTCAATTGCCGGTAATCAATACAAAGCCTCATCGTTCCATCCTTCTTCTTGACGAACAATACTGGAGCACCCTGCCGAGAATAACTCGCCCGATAAAACCCTTCTCCAACAACTCCCCGCAACTGCTGGCTCAACTCCTTCAATCCTCTACGGAGTCATTCTCCAGACGTGTGCCATCGATATCGGAGCCGCTCCTCGTACCACTGACGAAAATTCAATCTCTCTCTGCTCTGAGGCTTCCCGGCAAATCTTTCGGAAACACATCCAAATTCCTCTCACAATCCTGGACATTTTCAAGCTTAGGCTCATCTTCTACAAACTGCTACAACCCAAATACCCAATACATCCCTTTGTTCAATAACTTACAGCTTCTAACACAGTAGATTGGGACAAGATGGTAAAACTCTCCTATCCCCAACAACTCGTAATTCAGGCCTATCGGGGCTAGTAAACACAATCTCCTTACGGTGACAATTTATTACAGCATGGTGTTTCCCCAACCAATCCATTCCCAAAATCAAGTCAAAATCCACTAACTCAAAGGGTAATAGATCCACTTCTAATACATGATTATCAACACTTAAGGGGCAATTTCTATAAACCTCAATTACCTCAACCACCTCCCACCGTGTCATTATTATTAAAGGTACTTTGATGTTAGTAACTAAAAAGATAGTCTTTAGCAAAGCTTGTAGATAGGTGCTAAGGTGGGTCTTAATCAAAAAATATGCGAGCATCAAAGTCATATAAAGATAGGTACTCATTACCATTCTCTGAGTATCCTCGAGCATCCCGCTGCATGGCCGCATAGCAATACGTAACTGAACGTAGTTACTGAT